>JAJHUR010136339.1:0-69844 GCA_027495735.1 Lutjanus campechanus | reverse complement strand
AAATTTGGTAAAAAAAAAAAAAAAAAAAGACATCAAAGACAGCGTGTGTGTGTGCGTATGTGCGTGCATGCGTGCGTGGTTGTGTTGATGAGCCATGGTCACAGATGGAAGCCTAGGGACAGAATCATCACTGTCATCATGACAAAGTCTTGTATGCCTCAAAAACAGAGACAAACGAATGAAGACGTAAACTGGAGACTGATCCACAGTGAACTGATATGACATGTTTGTACTATCCAATATTTAATCTGTAATTTTTTCTGACAAGATTTTTGGTTTACTGGCTTTGACAAACGCCTTTATCACACTTTCAGTTGCCCTTTCAGGTTTATTCATGTGGGAAATGATGAGGCATTTAAAATTCTGTGGCTTTCAGACACTTCCAGGAATCATTTCACTCCACTTGCACTTACTTGTGCATGTGCTCCAGGCCAGCGAAGACCATCACGCTGTAGGACAGACCGCTCTGCACCAGGAAATGCAGGGAGTACCTGGGGAGAGACAGGCGCCATGAATCATACAGCACTCAGTGATCTCATATTCAACATTTAACATTTTGGCATTGTTTCTTGGCTTGCTATTTACATTAAATAAATTGATAAAAGATTATGGAGAGGGTGGGTGAACTTTTTTCAGCTTTTGAAGGGGGGCAGGCCAGAAAAAGTTTCAGAACTACTCCTTTAGTCTACAAAATGTCTGTGAAAAATGCGCTGCTAGTTTTGACCAACCAATAGTCCAAAACCTAAACACTCTTCATTAACGATCATAAATTACAAAGAGACGCAGCAAATCCCACATGACTTTTTGCTTGAAAAATTACTGAATTATCAAAACATGATCAGCTCATAATTTTGATAACTGATTAATTGATTTGAGTCATTTTTTAAGAGAATGTCAGTATTTTCTGGTTTCTTTAGTCTTCTATGACCGTAAACTAAATCTCTGGGTTGTGGACAAAACAAGATATTTGAGGAAGTCACCTTGGGCTTTGGGAAACACTGCTCAAGATTTGCCATCATTATATGACTTTTTTTCCTCACATTTTGTGGACAAAACATCTAATTGATTAATCAAGAAAATGTTGACAGATTAATGATCATCAACAATCATTACTGTTAGGTAAAACCGTAATCAAAATAGTTAGCAACTCATTTTCTTCCAATTGACCAATCAGCTAATCATTGCAGCTCTGATGGGAAAACATAATATTTTTAACACACATGCCTCTTCTTTATATCAAACTATATCAGCCATCGTTTGCTCTCGATATAAACATCCACATTCTGCTTTGTCATCCCATACAGTCATTAGGAAGAGGAAATAACAGCATTACGAAACCACGGTCACTCCGTCGGCCATGTGAAGCTAGACCTTTGTAACCAGTAATGTGTCATCTCCAGTCACAGGGTATGACGGTGACACTCACCGTCACACTATGTCCTTAACTGATTCACATGTTGTCCAGCTGCAAGAATCTCTATATCGCACTGTTTCAGCACATTGTGAATAAATGTGTGTGTTGATCAAGCACACACACAGAGTTCAACAGCAGCAGCAGCTACCAGATGGGTCTTTGAAGGGCACAGTGTGTGATGCTACCGACGTCAGGCCCTCCAGGAGAGGAGAGATGCCACAATGTGTTAGTAGTGAGTCAACAACAGAGGGCAAGGGCATCAGGGGTTGGCGGGGGAACAAGAGGGCACAAGCTGCGTGAACTAAATGAATTCTCCATCAAATAAGAGTTAAGAATGCAGTAATATCAGAGAACGGGAGAGGAAGAAGAAATCCAAAATTCCCCTGCGTTGTTTCAACTGTTAAACATTCACAGATTGTTTTCTCCAGTGACATTCAGACACAAGCTTGTGCGCTGACGGAGGGGGAATACATCCTAAAATAAACTGCAGCATCTGCGAGGTGGATCCTCTGGGGCTGCAGCCAGGTGCCCTCTAAGACACAACAGTGTGAGTGTGTGTGCGTGTGTGTGTGTGTGTGTGCGTGTGTGTGTGTGTGTGCAATAAAAGCTGAGACTATTATGTATGTGTTTGTGTGAATAAAAGTGTGAGAATGCAAACGTGTGCATAGATGCATTCATGCATTACTCTCAAGCAAGCAGCAGTGACAGAAGCTGAATGAGACCCTGCAAACAACATGTAAGTTACTGTGACCTTACTCTGCTGGAGAAGTTTAGCAAATAATTACACCTGCCTTTCTGAGTCACTAATTTCAATCGCTGCATCATTATACAGTACGGTAGCATAAAAATGAGAAATTTAAAGTGATAAGAACACTCTGATTCCTGTAATTAGTGTATAAGATAAAATACTAAGCTTGAAGCCCTGAGCCAAGTACAATAAAAATTATATACTAGCTTTGTAAAATGTTTATAGATATTTAAAGGGGCTTATACTCTACTAATTACTGTAGCAGATAAAATTCTCTGGCAGGCTTCACAGACATAAAATTCAAATATTGATTGTTTGGTCCATTTGGTCAAAGAGGCTGTCATGTCTTGGTCAAATGGACAGGACAATCCATCAGAAGAGTCCTGAAGTTTTCTCTCATTTAAACAATGTCATTAAAACATCCTTTTTTTCAGGTTAGAAACATTGCCAAAGTCAGATCTTTTTTAACTCAGAAAGACGCTGAAATACTGACTCATGCTTTTATTACTAGCTGCCTAGAATATCGTAATTTTTACTGGCTTACTTAAAACTACAGCTTGATCAGAGTGATGCACCGAGACTCTTAACTGAAACAAAGAAAATGAGTCACATTACCCCACTGCTTTAGACACTTCAGACACTGCATTGGATACCTGTATCTTTTAGAAATTGTTCTTTTGAAGTTGAAGTTCCTTTACTTGTATATAAAGCTTTGAATGACCTTGTGCCTCCTTACATTAGAGATCTTATTTCGTTTTGTTCCAGCCAGATCACTAAGGTCCGCCACCACTTTTCTTTTAAATGTTCCTTAGAAGTCCAATAAACATACATTCTGTTTTCATGCCCCTTATCTTTTCTTCTCATTCTGTCCGTAGAGTTGAATTGGGAAAATAATAACTTTGTTTTTGTCCTGATATGAACAGAAAAGCACAGAACATTTTCACAATCCTTGTTTTGCTGCTCAGTAAACCAACACCCAGTGACTACAGTACAGTCATTTTACTTGTGTTGTCTGACTAATTCTAAGGTTTGCTTCCTTCTTATTTTAGTACTCATACTTCTGCATTGTTGTTCTGTGTGCAAGGATGTGATGATGATCTGGTGACATGTTCTGTTCCCATTGTTGAAAATCCTGTAAGTCAACTTACAGTGTGGGTGCACTAATAGGTACTGACATCTCCAGTTCTACTGTTCATCTTTTTTTTAATCACTCTCTCCTCTAAATACAGATGTATGAGTATAAAGTTGTCTCTTTTTAGAATTTGAAGTTTCATTGAGTTTTACAACAAGAATATCCAGCAACAAAACAAATAACAGGCAGGTAACCAAACAAACATTAATAATAAAAAAAAGAAAGGAACTTCTTTGGTTACAATAATGTGGTGAACATAATAAGAAATTTCTTTTGAACAATGAAAGATTTGCATTATTTAGATGTATTTATAAGAGCCACGTTTGTGTAACACAGTCATGCCATGCCATCTGATTCAGGGATGGATTACACTACATAACCTCACCGAGCCACAACAAATAACCTGATCCGACTGCAGCTCAGCGTCAGTTGCATCATGTCGGGGCGATGATGAAATAAAACCCTATCACCTCTAACCTGATGACCAGGTAACATTTCACCTGGTTAGCATTTTCCCACTAGCTTGATGTCTGGCTCATGTTTCCAAGGTTTTCTGTCCAATACACACGCACACACGCGCGCGCACACACACACATACACACAGAGCGGCTCTTTGAGAGGCACTCTGCCAGAGGTACAGTGGGTTGTCTATTACAGGGCAATAGCTTTCTAATTGGATATCAGTTACTACCCGATCGACCCATTTGCTTTGGCAAGAATGAGGAGAATGAGGAAGAGGAGGGGAAGAGCAGTGAGGATGGTGGGGCAGAAGTGAAAGGAGAGAAGGAGGATGATGACAGACAAGTAGCAAACAAGGAAAATGTGTAGGAAGATGACGGGTTAACAAAAACTGAATAAGAAACTGCGAATTCAATGGAGCAACTGATAATTTAAAAGTAAGAACATGAAAGAAAGACTCTTCACATACCAAATCTATTACTCATCAAATATTACCAATAATGTCATTCCTTCATGGGAATGTCTACCTTAAACGTAGAGCTGAAACAATTAGTAGATTGACTGAATGAAAACTGACAACTGTTTACCAAAACTGATGAATCACTTCAGTCATTTTTCAAGCAAAATTACCAACAATGACCTAGTTGAAGCTTTTCTTTCTCTCTTGTGATAGTCATAATTAGACACATTAAACTATACTATATAATAATTCTGCTTCAATTCAAGGATTTAGTACTCAACTTAATCAGATCATTTAATTCCAAATCATTTGAAAAGGGGGGGTGTAAATTTGACATTAACATTTAATTATTACACAATGTGCAATCGCACAATCCCAGTCCAATCACCAGGAGCTCTTCCCAGCTGTTGGTCCTCACATAGTTCACAGATCAATTATGTTAGTGTATTGCTAATGCTACCAAGCCAGCAAAACATCAGGGCTGGGGTTACCTCGATATTAGTCCACTCTGGAAGACCAAATTATGTGCAAATATGGCATGCACATTCATTTACTATTCCGCCTCTTTGGATTTAGTCTTACCATGATAATATATCAGTGGTGTTTATGGAATGCAGACAGATAACCTGATGTGTTTTGCCCTGAGGGGTGTCACAATCTTTTACTCAAACAGAATGACTTTTCACTCCACTACATGGTACAACTACATGTAACTATACAGCTAAAATCAAGCTGCAACTAATTATAATTTCTCTGATGAAATTAATGAATAAACTGTTTTGTCTGTAAAAACACAAAATAGTGAAAAATGTCCATTATTATTTCCCAAAGAAGAGCTTTAAATCCTCACATTTGAGAAGGTGGAACCAACCAAATGTTTGGCATTGTTGCTTGATAAAATGTTTAAAAATTTGATTATCAAAATAGTTTCTGATTAACATTCTCTAAGCTATTTGGCTAACCAAATAATTGTTTCACCTCCAGCTGGAATGCATTCTCTCGGGTGTACAGAGAGTAATTTTGGAAAAATGTCGGAAATCACCAATTGAAGCAAAAGTGGACACTTGATTACACTTCATTATATAACATGTCCTTTCATTACATAATATTATATAATAGATTATATGCAAATACCTGAGCCATGATTAGCAAACAATCCAGCAGCATATAGTAATGTATTTACAACAGCATGAAATTGGGACATGGCCACAGTCTGTAGGAAAATAATTTTACTAACATGATATTGTTGGAAGAAACTCTGAGGAAGGAGCAGAGTATAAAATGACAGTGATGACAAGAAAAGAGCTGCGGGATAAACACAGCAGTGACTCACCAGCCGAAGCAGAAGAGAGCCAAGTAGAAGCCCAGCAGAGTGGCCACCACATGTCTGATGAAAGGACTGGTCTTACTGGGGTGGAGGTAGATCCGAAACCACACAGCCATCAGTAGGGCAAACAGCTGACATGCCACAAAGTTAACCTGCACAGAGGGAAACACAAACACAATGTTACAGATGTATGAGGTCAGGATGACTCCAAATACACTGATTGCTGGAGCTGGGCCTTTGCCAGGTTCTGGGATTAGAGTGATATTTAGGCAGATAAACAAATTATGAGAAATAATGAGAGAGAGAGGGCCACCAAGTTCAGGACAATTGGAAATTGTGGAAATATAAATGATATTGACACTGGTCACCATCTGTGAGCGCACAACAACAAGGTAAATCCCAGATGTCAGCTGCATGAGAGTAGCATTAAACATCTTTATCCCTAAAATGTTGCCTAATAGAGCTGAATAGTGACCACCTTTTGAATGGCTCGAGTTCCCATTAATTCACTACACTGACATTTCAGAAGATCTTTATATATAGAGTTTTAACCCTGGAACCGTGTGAACCAACAACAGATTAACTGTGACCATAACAACTTTTGATTTGGAGTAAAAAGACACCCTCCACTCTGCCTGTATTTCCTTATTTTCTCTCATAATTTGCTGTGTTTGGGACGTTCTACCAACCCAAAACATTGGTATTTGATGTCCTGGCATCTTTCCGGTGCTTTTTCGAGCAGCTCAGACAAATCCTACTGATTCTACCCCTAAAGTATCAGAATATACTTTTTAAAATGCATTAGCCAGTCAGGCAAATTGTAGATAGTGGTAATTTTATTTGATCCTAATAATGTTCATTTCAACAAAAAAAAATAATACATCACATCAGGCAAATTTGGTTATAGCGCACCAATACAACTGCAAGTAATAATACTGTCATCTACATGGTTTTTATGGTTTTATAACTAACTAGCTAACTGTGAACTAATAATGCATGTATTATTGTTTTATGTTAAACACATTCTGCCCAACGGGTCATAGTAAAGCTGGCTTAGAGTTTGTTTTTGAGACCTTATTTCATCTCCTAATGTCTCCAAATGGCACAGCAAAGAGGCTTTACTCCACACAATAGTGAGATTGACTGGATCCATCGAGCGGAGCACAATGGAAACCTCTCTGTTTGATTACTAGCACTTTATCTCTACTCATCCTGAACCATGTGGTATAAGATAGAAGAGAGAGACATCTATTGTATATGATGTCCTATTGATCTGACAGAAACCTGTTATCCTGTAAATTTGATTATTTTAAGACAGATTCAACCACCATCATGACGACGACCTACCTCTCCATAGACAGTCTTGTTCAATTACACCTAACTGACATCATTACTGTAGGTAACACACAGTGTTGTGTTTGTGTATATGTCTGCATATGTCCTTTAAGCCCATAAACAGTGATGACTCAGGGATGATGTTTGATGTGTCTCGCTATTAAGGATCTATGTGTCCCACGTGGCTGAGCTATTCATCACTCTCATAAAACTGCACACTTGCACACACACACACACACACACACACTTGCGCACACACACACACACACACACACACACACACACACACACACACATAAGCATGAAATAAAAGCTTCTAGATTTATTTCTCCATTTCCTCTCTAAGTCGTCCCTCTCTGCCTTCAATCCCTTTACAAATGCAAATACACCCACAGACATTGCATACACAGCCAATATTAGCAATAGCACTGCATGGCCATTTATTCCAGCACGGTGACATCACCTCACATTTGTGGTCATACATGGTCAGTGACTGTGCGTATATTTTTAAAACCCTGTTTAAATTACAGAACATTTCAAGGCTGATTAAGAACAAAAGAGAACCAGAAGCTGACACAGAATCACACGTCACTAAATACTGTAAGAGGTGAAATGAACACTTATCCACTAAGAACTGCTCATGTTTGTTTGATGTCACGTTCAGTGATGCATGTCTGGAGGCACAATGGCCCGTCCATGTATATAGGTCATGTTAACAGATCCGTCTGGCCAGTAAGCAGTGAAAGGCTAGAGACACCAAGAGCACCATCCATTATCTATGGATCCTGCATGATTAATGAGAGAGAGGGAGGGAGACGGGCGGATATAGCCTTAAGTATGTAGGTCCTTTAGTCTGCACGATGTAGCGACAAATCATCTGCAGCATTAGCCTGACTGAGTCATACCAGATGATATTATAGGCAGTGAAAATCGGGGGTTTTGTTTTACCATGTCTACATGAATACACAGACAAACACATGCAGAAGCCCAGGAGCCTGGCCTCTTTTATCAAGGCTGATGTTGTTCAAAGGAGAGGAACCCAACTGGGACTAAGATGAGTAATTAACAAATAATCCAGCAAGATGACCTAAAAGAAAAAGCTGTGAGCAGGTTCTGATTTCACTGTCTGAGCTACACGCTAAAAGCAAATAAAACATAATCTAAGTCAGGCCATTTGTTTTCTATCAGGGTGTGTCATTTTATTTGCAGTTTCTATGGTATCTAAAAGCAAACAACAAGTCATATATCTGGTTTTTATGGATCAAAAGCAAACAACCCAGCCCACCTATGTGCAAATGTGTATTTATTCACACTGGCAGCTATTTCAATCATTCAGCCATGAATAATACAGGAGGTAGGCCTAGTTTTAGTCTAGATTGATTTGTGTTGTGCTGATTCAGTTTGGGCAATCAGGCAAAATTAGACCCAGATTCAACTGCAAATCGCCCCTCCTCATTTAAAGGGATAGTTTGGAATATTTGAAGTGGGGTTGTATGAGGTACTCATCAACAGGATCAATGCTTATCACCAGGTCAGATTCTCCTGAAACTCAGATGAAACAAGCCTGTGTTTACTTTTTACCAGGAAAAGTTACAGTGAATAGTGCATTAGCCCATTAAAAAGAAGCAGTAAGAGTTTTTTTCTTTAGAGAATTTCATTTTTTATGTTATGTTTTGTGGTAATTACAGTGGAAATCCTACCACATTTGTGCACAGAGCCCAGAGCACCAGTCTCCATAGGCAAAATGAAGTCATTTTACATCACAGAACATAGGAGTTGCTGGTCTACTGCTGCCTTTATTGGTTAGTTTGTTTGCTTTATTATGTGACTTCAGTGAATCTGAACTAACCTTTTAAAACACCAAAGTCACTCAATAACACAAACAAACTCACCCATCGATGCAGCGGTAGACCAGCAACTCCTGTTTTCTGAGATGTAAAATTATTGATTTTGCTAATGGAGTCGGGTGACTTTAGAGAGAGTGATATTTGACTTAGATAACAGTTTAACATAAGAGAAAGCTGTCTGGCAGCAAGATGAAGCAGTAAATATACCATACACTTAAACCGATATCAATTATACAGATTATTCAGATTGCTAAAATACATTTTGCTGCTGACCCTGTACACAACAGTACATTGCGTAGCGTCTTACACTGGGACTCGATAAGTACCTCATACAAGCCCACTAAAAAATTCCAACTATCCCTTTAAATCTTAAGTGCTAAAAATAAAGTATGATGCCTTGGTAATGACAACAACTCACATCAAATAGACCTCCTCTGGCTACCCCTTCTCATGCAAGCAGTATTTACCCAATCCGCAGCTTTGGATGTTATTTCACGCTTTGATTACTTCAAGCTGCTCTCTTAGAGGAGAGGACACTGCTCGTTGGTTGAATGAAAAGCTGACTTGCCAGCCCTGCGCGCTTGCACACAGAATTACTGACTGGCTCATTTGCAAACCAGCAAACATCCCACACTTATTATAGACACTGATTTATCAATGCAACGACCCACAGAGGCAAAAATATCCAGCAATGGTTACAGCATGAATCTAGCTAGTTTTCCTGTGCATATTCATGTGCATGCCTCCACATCAAAGACGTCAACAAACCAAAGACAAATCTCACATAGTATGCTGTTCCAAGAATCAAAAATAGAGGCATATTTATCACAGGTTATTACAACTATGGTTCAAGTGCATGTTTCCTTACAAATGACTTGTAGTTGAACTTGAACTTGAGGAACTGTAGCTTCTGTCTCTGCAATAGCCTGCGAGCATGAGAGTGTGAAATCAGCCCCTCCCTGGATATGAACACATTGCTTTGTAAGGCAGGAATTTCATGTGGGAGACTGGAAGGGCGTGACAGAGGAACTGTATTGTTCACAGCAAAGTAAAGTTGTGGGTGAACACTTGAAGGCTGACAGTGTGGCAAAAGTACTGACTGGGCAGTTTATCAACTGTGACTTATCTGTTCTTAGGCGTTTCATGTAATATGAAGAATAAGTCTGCAGTACTTGACTTTTTACAGTAGGAATATTTTGACTATGAAGCAAGAAAAACTTGGCGAACTTGGTGATGAGAGCAGCAAGTGGATTCATGAAAAACCTGTAGAGCAACCCTCTAATGAACGGACTGAATGCTCCCTGTTGATGACCTAATTCCACACACCACTTTACTTTGGTCTTCTATTTGCCAGAACTTACATACATCAGCACCAAAACAAGATATATGACAAAAGAGGATTTTGTTTCTGATAAATGACAAATAAACACAGCAGCTGGAGTCAATACTGGCAGGACAAACTGAACACGTATTCGACTTAATGCTACCTTCCAAACATATCTCAATATTCAGTAGACATTCTGTTTGTTGATAAGATTAGCTTAGGCTGCTTTTCAAAGAGCCATCTTTGGTGGTGATGAGATGCGTGGAAATCATTCTGGCTGACTGTGAAAAGGCCCACTGTTGTCTTCTTGTGCAGGCTTGTAATTGGACCTGTTGATTACTGGCTGGTTTATCCGGTCTCGGGTGTCCTGAAACTGCACTCACTGACACTGTCAGACAGAGAGCTCAGATAATTAATGAACTGTGTGGGAAACGTCTTTAAGGATGGTGCTTCAGAGCCTTAGTGTCACTGTAAAAACATGTGATCTCAATTTGCATGTGTATGAACATACTTACATCTACAGGTGAGCACACATGCAGGAGTACATTCACTGTGTATATCAAGAAGACCTGGCCATTTCAATTATAATCCACACATTTTAGCATTTCCATTTGCATTGCCACAGTGTTTCTACACAAAAGGGATAGTTCAAGTTTTTTGTAGTGGGGTTGTATAAAGTCTTTATCTATAGTCAGTGTATTGCCCACAGAAGTCAGTCAGCAAGGAACCTAAGCATTGTGCTGCTGTGGACAAGGTCAGCACAAATGCAAAATTTATTTTACCCACCTAAAGAAATCAATATCAGTTTAAGTATATGTTATATTTAGAAAATTTTCACTGCTTTATCTTGCCATCAGACAACCCTTTCCGATTGCAAACAACAAATATCACTCTCTCCAAAGTAACCAGAATGCTTTGGCAAAACCAGTCATTTTACCTCGCAGAACACAATAATTGGTGGTCTACATCTGCCTCGATCAGTCAGCTCGTTTGTGTTATTGTGTGACTTCACTGAATGCAAACAATATAGTGTTGTCCAAAATTTAGATTTTTCAATGCAAATCAATTCTGAATATTTTAAAAGATTTCAATGCTCATATTCTGCAGTATCAGTAAATCAGAACCAGCTGCACTGTGGTCTCTGTGCAGAAGAGATGTTGCTATATCACACTGAAACCACTTTAACTGTGTGTTCACAATAATACAGGGCGAGCTAGCTAGGCTAGCAAGTTAGGAAAGCTAATGAAATGAGTCTTTACTGACATGACAGTGGTAACATGAATACACTTAAGATCAATGATACAAAGCAACATCATGAACAACTGGAAGTGTTACAGGAATCTGCTGTTTACATTGTCAGTCAGCCTAGAGATTGTTATTAGTGCATAGAGAAGAAAATGGAAACAAATTTCATTATAAAAATATAAAAATGAAAAGATTTTGTTTCTAAAAAAAGATGTTCCTAATGGCAGGGGAAATACTGAATTCATCTTAGAATAAAAATGTTAAATTTTGGGGTAAAGGCTGTCAGTTTTTCCCACAGTATTTCATTGCTTAGCTTCACAGGTACTCCTGCTGCTTCTCCAGAGTGGGGACAGATCGACTGCCATCTACTGTAGGTAGGTAATACACTGAATATGCATAAGTGCCTCACACAACCCCAGTTCAAAAAACCCAAACCATCCCTTTAATACCACTAGGCCAGTCATGATGACCACGTCACAACGAAATGACACAGCAACATGCTAAAGAAATACAGCAGTGTTTTTAAGTGGAGCTAAATTCACCAGATCCAGGAAATGCTGTGATAGAGTAAACTGACTGACATTGGAAATTAATGCAGCAGTTGAGAAATCAACTGTCAAAGTAAACAACTGTTGTTGGAACAGTTATTTCACCTGAACAGCAGTTATACAATGAGACCGCATGCTAGTCGACTTGCTACATTTCACTCACAGATGTGATGTTACACTGCGAGCTGACAGCGAAGCATCCTGGCTGTGATTCTGATCCCACATTAAAGATGCTTTCCACATAAATGCAAAGAATTGAGGAATATGCAGCAACCGCTGTAGCCTCCTGGGTGCAGGCTGTGCATTACAGCAAACTTACAATAACACCATAATGTTAGATGACAAAGACAATAAGATCTGAAAGTCTAAAGAGACAATCTGATTCTTGATATTCACAGGATTTGTTAACAGACAAGGCTAAATGTGTTTTCCCTCAGCCTGTCGCCAGTGTTGAGATAGTGGTTTACTGAATAAACATTTTGCAATAGACAAGCTCCTGTGCCAGGGTGCGTTGTCTCTTCATTCATAATACATGGATCTCCTCTTCCATTATTGATTCACTAGTCTGAAGTCAAGCCTACCCTGGGGTACAGTACTCTTATTGTTTCTGAATGTAAGGCAGAATATTTGTGCTGCAGTACAGTTTGTAACATATTCAAAGGGAGCCACAAGGAAAAGAAAAGCCACTATTTTGGATAAATGCACTGCAGCAAACCCACTGATATACAACTTCAATTCCAAAAAAGTTGTAATGTTGTGTAAAACATAAATGAAAACAGAATTCAATGATTGGCAAGTACTGTTGTTGACTTGTATTCAATTTGAATACAGTGCAGACTGACTGTTTTTGTAAATATGCAATCTTTCTAAATTTGATGCCTGCAACACATTCAAAAAAGTTGAGCCATGGACTATTGAGCACTTCAAGTCGTATAACAAGCAAGAATGAGAAAGTGGAAAGCTGTAAATATGCCCGTGTCCCAACATTTTTGCAGGCATCAAATTCAGAATGCTAGTGTATAAACTAAGTTAATCAGTTTGAACATTAAATATCTTGTTTTTGTAGTGTATTCAATTGAATACAGGTCAAAAAAGTTTGTGAAAATCATTGCATTCTGTTTTTATTTACATTTTACATGTCTCAGTTATTTTGCAATTGGGCTTGGGAGAAAGACTAAATTGCGGAAGGGGGGGACCGAAAACACTGAATGAACATTAGGTGTGACTGTGGTTCAAACCCTAAAACTGCAATTAATGGCAGAACTGGGCTTGTAAACAAAAGTTGGACAGTTGAGATTTTGGTAACTTGCCACTCTCGCTTCTAATGAGCTCCATCAAAGTTTGCCTGGCAGTGGACAGAGACCATTATTCATTCCTTTTCTTTCTTGTCACCTGCGTAAACAAACCCCACTGACACGATATTGGCTCCAAAACTAAACAGGCTTGATGAGAACATACCCTACAACAACAGCTCTTTTACCCATTTGCCTTAAACATGCTCTCACTTTATTTGAATACCAGATGAAACCGTCTTAGCTGTTCAATCAGATGTTATTAGAGTGTGATCAGAGAGACACAAGGAAGGAGACAGACAACAGGCAGATGTTTTGATGGGCGGCAGGCAGGCGCCAGTGTGCGATTAGCACATAAGGGCAATGAGCTATCAGGCAGTTCCCCCTGGCAGCTGTGGCACAAGGCTCAGCTCAGCTTTAAGAAGCTACATTATGGACTGACACACTGACTGGCAGAGGGAAAGAAACTGAGGGGGAGGGAGGAAGTCATTGTGGATGCAGTGGAAGGCAGAGATAAGCCAGCTTCCTGAAGCTCATTGTTGAGTGAAATACAGGGTGCATGTCTCTCTGTCTGTGTATGTGTGAGGGAAGGTAACATTAAGGCCCTCAGGGCGAGCACACTTCCCCTGTTCACGTCATTCTCACCCCACTTTCCCTGTCTCTCACTCACTTTCTGTTTCTCTTTTTAACTTCTTCACCCCACAGTTTTCCTCCATCTCTGTCCTGAAATAGCACCAAAAGAAGCGCCTCACCCACGATCGTGATTTTACTACAAAGTTTATAAAGGGAACTTTGTATATAACGTTTCTCTCCTTCTATCTATGCTTGTGTTCAAATCTAACTTATCAGCTAGAGCTGGAGATGTCATGTTGAAGCCAGGCAGTGAGGTTGTGAAGAAAGGAAGGAGTGATGGCACAGGAGGGAACAGATGGATAGCGAGTCATTTGTCCTCTGGGCATAGCTTTCCCTCTTTCCTTTTCTTACAAACAAGACCAACAATCTACATCCACGCCAGCAGCTCTGTGAGCTGTACTGGCACAGCTATGTTTTAAGCTACATGCTAATATCAGCATGATAACATGTTCACACGTTTTCGGAACAAACAGTTCTGGGAACTCCCTGGGAGAACTGTCTACTGGGGAGCTCCTAAAGAACAACAATTGCAGTCACACTGTCGATAAGAACGCCGAAGTGACGTAAGCCAGCCAGTGGCTGGCATTGGAACATCACTTCAGTATGACATTCAACAATACTACTGCTAAATAAAGCCTGGAGTTCATAGTGGGTCAGTTTTTTAAGTGTTTAGATACATTTTTTTTAAAGCTACTGTTACAAGCTTTTGTTTTTACACAGGTTTTCAAAAATGGTGATTGCCAGTGTTGTATTGGCTCATGTATTCAAACAATCATTACATCTCGACCAATTACCATATACTGACATCACTCAAGGTTCCTCCTGTGCTGGGAGAGGACCTGCTCTTAAGTAGGAGGTAAAAAAAAGTCTCTCAAAGTGTCAATCTAAGAACTACAATCATTCCCAGTTCTTGTAGTAAAGACACAATGAAAGAAAAAAGAATACTGGTGCACCTCAGACTGTAAAAAACTATGAAAAAGTTCCTCAACACCTAAAGAAAGTGCTAATATGCTGATGTTAGCCAGTATGTTTACCATGTTAATCATAGTTTAGACCACATGTGTCAAACTCTGGCCTTGAGAGTTTGTATAGAAAATAATTTGAACAATACGCCATTTTATGGAAGTACGATGTGCACCAGTCCTCATGTCCCAGAGTGCATCTAGAAAAAAATATCCACAATATTTTACTCTAACCAAAAAAGTTTACCTGATGGTGGTGTGACAGGAAAAGTCGGGGGATTGGCAAAGTCATAAGAATAAATCATCTGGGAACCATGAATATCTGTGCAAAATTTAGTGTCAAACCATCACATGGATGTCAAGCTGTTTCACTGAATCAAAATGAAAGCTTTGACTTGCTGGTGGCAGTAGCTGAAAAGTCAGGGGAAAGTCAGTCCACAGCAATCCTCCCAGTAGTTATAGTTAACAAATGGGCATGAATCCAAAAGAGTATTTAAGTTTTGCATGTTTCCATTTAGGATATATGTACTGTAAGGCATGTAAAGAAAAAATACTGTAGTTGATACAATAGTCTAAAAAGGTTAACAAGCCACTTAACCATCCAGATTTACTGCAAAATTTAGCTAAATTTTGTGTGTCAATTCTCCACTCAAAAAAAACAACATACTACTGCAGGAGTAGATGGTGCAACAAGATGGTGTGAGTGCATTCAATCTTTCTCAAAAAAGGCAAAAACCACCTCAGGCAAGCGTTTTTTTTAAATGTTTTTTTTTCTTTTGTGGAATTGGACACTTTTGTAATTTTTCTGTTTCCTCAACCTTTTCTAATATCATACTTTAAAATGTACATAAAATGCCATGATGGAAACGTATCTTAGGAACAGTCTTCTAACAACAACAATGTGCCAAAACTCCCCTCCGGTCTAACTAACCTGACTACTGACACCCTCTAACCTTTACTTCTCTGTGTGAGGCTGGAGAAAATGCAGTGCATAAGGTTCCCATGGACCACTGAGACAGATAAGCATCTCAATAAAACTGGCTTGTTGAGTCCGACTTGCTGCTCTCTGTAGGTGCAGGACACCTTTCCCCAGGGAGAGCTCTTTGCTTGGGTAATGACTTTCACTCCTTCAATGAGCCCACGCACACACAAACGACTGGGGTAATATCACTTTTCATAAATAGCACTCCTCTCTCTCGTCCCTGTGCATGGTCCACGTTTAGCACCCAGAGACTAAAATAGTTCCTTAAGCAGAGAGCAGTATATGCCTCCTCCCAATCTGAGCCTTACTCACAGCGACTGGTGGGTTCCTGTCTGTGCACGTGTGTGTGTGGCTCCATCTGTTTGTGTGTGTCTACACCAAGTGGGGGATAAATTTAGACAGTCATTAGCATAAAACCCTTTTTTCCATGTCATTAAGTCACTACCCCCCACCCCCACCCCCCGTGCAGCCTATGTGACGCTACAGTCCTGTTCTGCACAGTCTCATTCCATTTCCATCAGCTGTAGTCCACAATGACTCATGCAGATTTACTGTGCTGCTCCTGCCAGAGTGTTGGGAGAGATTCAGAGCCTTGAAGTTAAACTCTACTAGTGTCACAGTCTAGGCAAAAAGTGGCTGGCGAGTATATATGATATACTACTGCACCTATACTGTCCATATCCTCCTTAGGGAGTATTGTAGCACATACAGACAACAGCCTGTTGTCAGCAGTTTCCATGTTAGGTGGGCGATGGAGGGAGAATTGGCGTCTAATTCCCACAGAGGATTAAAACCAGCTGATGATAAGAGTGTTGGCAAATGTTACAAAGGGTGTGGATGGAGCAAAGAGAGAGAAAGAGAGACAGAAATAGGCTGCAAAATGTAGGTAAAGTGCAGAATATTATCCAAGGACAAACTAATACTTGCACTGTTTATGAAGCGGTAAATTTAGCCATCAATCTAAAATCTGGATGGAAGAATGTAGTGAGAAAAGCCAACTGGTGATTGTACATAATGGCGCTCCATGCTCTGCCATTCAACCCCACCTTGTCTGCCAGTGTTCTTCCATATGCAAACACACACTCACAAATAAACACATGTGCATATACACACACCATCTGCAGCCAGACAGAGATGAGGGCAATATCATGACTACTTTAGTCCTGGCCAAATTTATGTGAGATAATTGGTCATGGCTCCTGGAGACAAACTGACTGTGTGTGTGTGTGTGTGTGTGTATGAGAGAGAGAATCTGTGCAACTAGATCATGCTGACAGTATGGGAACAACGGTATTCTTGTTCTTAGCAGCAATACAACAGAGCTTTGACTTGTATCATGCCACTGGCGGTGCCCCCTCTGCCCACTCACAAAAACACACTCGCACACACACAGAAATCAAAGAAAGAAAAGTTTGACACTTTGACAAATTCTTCACCTTAAGTCAAGTCACAAGCCTGTCTGCTGAAGAAAACTGTAGATGTATGAAGATAGTGAACTAAAGCTCTAAAGAGTTACTGCACACTTGAACATGTTTATTGAGCTGCAACGTAACTTATATTGTTGTACTTTGACATCAGTGCTGGTGTTAATGTTTACGTTCCTTAATAAATTTATAAAAATCAGCATTTCATGGGTTGATCACGCACAAAACGACACCTACATCAGGTACGATTGCTTTGTACCATGCCTGATTATAACTGCCGCCCCTTCCCACTCCCCACTGCTCAGCTTCACATTAGTAATGTTGTGCGTACCCAAGTACACTTTCATCATCACCTACACATTTGTTTGTTGCTGCTGTAGTGAAAAGCCTGCCAATCACAAGATCCTAATAGCAGTCCACATCCTTGTTCCGTATCCGAGTACACATTAACTGTACTTGAGACCATCTTTTCAAGTGAACCCGAACATGGATCAACAAACCATGCTTGGGTACGGCACACAGTGTTCACACTAATAAAACTGTTTGGGGTCAAGTGTACTCTGATCTGGGCCTGGAACACTGTCAAACAGTGTTTACTCTCAAATATATGCTGGTTGATATACATTATTCACAGTTTACACTTTTTCTGCTTCCCCTCTAGTATTTTTCAGTGTTGGTGCTTTTCACAGCTGTAAAAGCTCCATTAGACTGCAACAGCAGGGCTATTGCTAAGCACTGACACTCCCCTGCAAACACACAGACATGGGAGAGAGCAGCCTCTTGAGCTGCAAGCTAGCTACAGCACAGGTACACCATGTTTTCTAAAAGGGCCACAAATGTGCTTCTAGTGACTGTCAAAGCTCCACTGTCTCCAGCACTTCTCTGTGTCCAGTATTCTTCTGCAGACACAGAGAGTCGGACAGCAGCTGTCCTGGTTGGTTAGCTCTGAAGACTGCTCCCTCTGCTACACCAAGTGGTGTTCGTGACTGTCCTGTGCAACCCCACCCCACCCCCCTCCTCAGCCCTTTTGCCCAAATTTGATCATTTTTTCAAAAATTATGCGGTGGGTGGAGCGATGCTCAGACCTGGGTGTGAAGTTACACTTCAAATATATAGTAAAGCCCTTGTTTTAAGACATTTACTACCATCATAAAGACTAAATACATGCATAGATCCTAGAGTAAAGTGCCACACAGACAGGAGGAGCACAAAGGAAGCATGCACTGATGCACACGCAGAGCGTTGAAGCCTGCAGTGTGGCGCTCTCCTCTCTGAGCTGATCCTCAGATCCCAGTCAGGCTCTACGGTCAGGCAGGCTATTAATAGCCAAACAATCAACCATTCCCCACAAGGCAGCCAGCAGCACTGGGCCAGAACCACGCACACAGTGTGTGTGTGTGTGTGTGTGTGTGTGTGTGTGTGAGAGAGAGAGAGAGTGCGTAGTTCCTTTCTTGAAACACATAAGCCTGACCCAAGCAAAGATTACAGGGCTGCTTTTGGTCAGAAACATCATCCATGCTCTGAGCAGTCGTCCGTCGTCCTGGTGACCGACAGGAAAATATAAGGATGAAATAATGTTAGCACAGCGGGATACTATTACACAGTGATGACAGACACTGGCTTGATGTACTCAAGCTATTGTATATACAGTATGTTACCATGTCAGTGCAAAAACAAAAGCAGGGCAACAGAAATACAGAAGGGAGGAAAGAAAAAGCCTTGTATACATAATTAGTCAACACTCTCTATAGAAAGAGTCCTGTGTGGGCCCTGCAGCCTCAGAGTGCCAACTATTGTCTGTGTTCCCTCGAGTGCAAACATGTCTCTCTCTAGGTTCCTTCTCTCCTTCATCTTTTTCTACTGTCCCTATGCTCACATAGCGTTGACACCACTTAACCCCTTTTGACATGTGTAACTTCTACTTAACAACTGCCTGCCATATAATTTATACAAGAGATTTACTGGCATCATCACAGAGAGACAGACAAACATAGAGAGAGAAATATTTATAAGAAATAATCTGCAGTACATCCAAATGAAAGATGCAGTATATTCCACAAAGTGTTTTGCAGCAGATAATCTAATAAAGTGATGGAATTACTGCTGACTGATTATGTCATCTATTAGATATATTCATGCTGCCTGTGGATGCATGTCTGTTCCACAGTGCTGAGTAATGTGACTGCATTAAAGCATAAGCAGGGAGCATTGTTTGACAGCCTCTTTTGATATGCACATAACTCTTAGCAAACAACTGCCAGTGGTGCAGCCATTTGATTTATATTATGACTTACTAGCACACACACACACCGGGAGAGAGAGATGTGTTTTAAAAGGTCCAGTGTGTGAGATTTAGGGGGATCTATTGGCGGAATATGGCAAGAATGGAATATAATATTCATAGGTATGTTTTCATTAGTGTATAAACACCAGAAAACAAGAATCACTGTGCTTTTGTTACCTTAGAATGAGTTGTTTATCCATAGAAGGCATGAATCCCCTTCCATGGAAGCCACCATGTTGCACTGCCATGTTTCTACAGCAGCCCAGAACGGACAAACCTAACACTGGCTCTAGATATGGCCTTTGCATTTTTCCAAGTTTTGCAGCCACCGTAGCCCAAATATAACTCTAATATTTGAGTTAATCACAAAAATAGGCTGTGATTAATCATGATTAATCACCCGTTTAAAATACTATTTACTTACTTTGGGGGAGTAGATAAAACAAACACATATAGTATATATAGTATAGTGTTGGAATAAAGTATAACAAAGTAGTTTCTCTAATAATAAGTAATGTATAACAAACCGGTTAAATTTGTTTTAGTTTATTTGCATAGTTTAGTTTTGATTATTTCTGAATCTCTTAAATCTCTGAGCAACAACATCCCTGATGAACTGCAAACTTATTTGGCAGACAACCAAATCAAGTGCAGTTACAAAGTAACTTCTGCTACAAAGTGAATGTGAACTGCTGGTATGTACTTTTTTGTGAAGTGAATGTGAACTGCTTGTACGTAAGTTTTTGTGAAGTAACATTCCACACAAATGAATGCCTCGCTGAGTAGGCTTAAGGCTGAATAAGAAAAAGAATGTCATAGTGTCTTTGAACAAAGCGAACAGTCCTTTTTCACACTCTAAGATGAATAACATCACTTGGAACAGAGTGAACTTTTGTCAAATGACTCCAGTCATGATGAAGTCTATTCTTCTTTTATCCCGCTTACCAAGGGCACCTGTGTGTGTCAACCACCACTGTAGTGGACATGTGTCAGCCACAACTGGGCTCTGCTCGATGACTGTCCAGAATTTTACCTGAGTAAAGAGCCTCATCATTAGCCTGACTAAAAAAGTCTCAGGGAATGCTTGGTATTGCTCACATTCATAATGAACTGCAAACTTAAGTAGCAGATAAGTTGTTGTCGTTTTGTTGGCAGATCGGGCCATGCTGCACTCCGCCAGTGTAGTTCGATGAGTGCAGCTGGATCCTGTCTCGATTCAGTGGCAAAACAGTTCATCATTACAGTATATAAACACAACTTTGGTTGGTTTGCCACTAAGCAGACCAGGGTACAGGGTACGTCTCCTCACTCATCATGTTGGCTGTATTTGCCATCCACACTAGAGAACAACAGGAGGAAGTTGTGGTTAAAATTAGTAATATGATTAATTGCATTAGGAAGAAAAAAAATGTGTTAAGGTTTGCAGATTAATCGCCAACATTAACGTGTTAAGGTTCACAGCCTTAACATCAATATATCTACTTGTTATTATATTACATAATTGCCTCTGCATTAGATTATTATTGGTTTTGATTAATAACTAACACTAAAATCAGATGTCTAATGAAAATAATGGCACACAGACAATCAAGTGTACAACTATCAAAGCATACAATTCATTTTAAAAAAATGAAATTGGAGCCTGAAAGATACTAGATCTTTGCATCAAATGCCGATACAGATATTAGAGGGTAAAATATTCTGCTATCGATACATCCCAAAATATTTAATATTTTATGTTTCAACAACAACAGCAGATGCTAACTCAGGATGCATTCTGGGACATGTAGTTTATGGACACCATACTTCTAATGCACACAGAATTCTAATGCACAAATTACATTCTTTGTCAGCTTTTCTGGGTCACAAAAAATGAGTTGTTGGGCCGAATTCAGCCTGTGGGCCTTGAGTTTGACACATACGTCCCACACGCTTGAAGGGGGAGAATGAGACAAGGTGTTTGCAATCTGCAAGCTCACCACTTGTGTCACAAAACACTACACTTTGGTAGGTATTCTTACTAGAAAATGTGGACCATTTTGGAGCCAACCCAGACTTTCCAGTGTATAGTATCAGTGAAAATGAAGGACAACATACTCCAGAAAGGTGTAATGAAGTGCAAAAGAGGGACAATGGATAGCCACAGTATCAAGGTACAAAATATCCATTCATCCAGGTCTCATGTATCCAGGATTGTGCCCAGCTGGTTCAGGACACCGTATGTTAGCAGTCTGTATTGAGTTCAGCTTATAACAAATTTGCAGATAACCAAAAAATGAACATGGGGACAAAACAGCATAAAGATATCACTAACTGCCTGTGTATTTTTTATTGTTATAAATTTGTAAGATTTAACAAAGCCAAGCAGATTTTATGGTTGCATTTCTCAAAAATGCCTTTTCAACAAGCCACAAAGAACAGACCTCAAGATGCTTACTGTACATATGTACAGTAAGTATCTTGTATATACTACCAACTTGTTTTGGCCTTGTATTGCAGACTATTGAAGCTTTTATTGCATCTTTTCACCAAGGAATTTTTCATGTGTGACTGTTGAACACTGGTACAGAGTAGTTAGTCTAGAAAGAAGCTGTTGCTTTTCATATGAGGGAATAAAAATCAAATGTTTACACGTGTGTTTCTATTTCAAGGTGAGGTCACATCTATACATGTCAATAAAAACACAACAAAGAATCAAAACAATCACCCTAGACATGCAAGATACTTTCTAGGTAGCCATTTTAAAAAAAAGAGGTTCTGGTGGACTTTTGGTGGTAGATAGCGGATGCTGTGTAAAAGGCCAATGCAGCTAAAAGGCAGTGAGTCAGAGTGTTGTCTTGAATTCTTGACCAAGGGCAAAATTACTGGGCTACTGCCTGCTCGGCTCACCCTGTTTCATTCACACAGAGCTTCTGGAGGAAAAATCCTATTACTCATGAACAAACCACACTTTAATCACCACCCTCATGTTTGAACATGGAGCCACAGCTGTGGTTCCTCAGCACTGAACATACAAAGACAGAGATTCACAGGGAGGCTGTGTCACCATGCATGGTGAGTCTTGCTTCAGTGAACCAACTCCGAAAGTGTTCAGCCTCAAATAAAGAATTAGTACAGTTCTCATAAACATCATCTGAAAATCAAAGATGATCGTCTCATCTTTTATTCATACTTGTAGCTGATAGCCTGCACATTTTGTAAATGAACTTTAGATCCTGTGAAAAAGCAGTGAGGAATGCTGGGAAAGTAGGTGGTCTATAGAGGATTGATAGAAGAATGATAAAGTGAAGTGCCTTTTTTCAACTTCCTACAAAAAAAATGGAAATCAATCATCACAGAACACCATGTCCCCTTCATTCCTGTCGTTCTGTGATCTAAACCCAGAGGCAAGAACTCCAACCAAATAAACATTATTAATGAATAGTGAGCCCTCTTGGGAACTATTACAATGCATTCATTACACCCCAAGAGCCTGACAGATTTGGAAGAAATGCCTTTTTTTGCCCAATAAATCAGCACATTAGTAGATCTCAAACAACTGCCTGTATAACACTTTTAGAGGAAGCATGAGGTTTGCAAGTCATAAGACACAAGAAAATACTTGTGCTTTGTTCAGAATGCAGACAAATCAGATTTGTTTCTCAAATCATATCTTTAACAGACTGTCTGCACTTTGGTTTGCAAGTTATCAGATCAGATTTGTGTGCCTAGACATCACCAACCTATCTGCATGGGTCTACAATAGTAACATTGCTGTCAATAAATGCTGGTGACATGCAGAAGCACGAGAAACCATGACTAGGGATGCATGATATTGGATTTTTGCCAATATCCAATTTTTTTCAACTGATTTTGACCGATTGTACATATTTTTTTCCACCTAATTTCAGAGAACATTACATCTATCTTGTTTTTGAATTAACATATTATGCTCTTATTCTGATGGCCCTCTAGCAGATGCAGACATTAAATATGCTATTTTATGTTTTGGGGTTTTTTTTTTGCTGTCCAGACTTTCTAAAATTAATCTGGATATGCCAAAAAAAAAACAGAATTGGGCTGGCAAGCCTTTAGACAAATAGTAAAGAGCAAACAATGCAGGACAGTGCACGGCAGTGTTTCAGAAGCCCCAGTCCTCCACAGTACAAACATCCCATTGGAAGCAGTAATTCTGCCCTATCCCACCTAAAGGTCAGTATTACCGGACTGTTTCAAAAGGCATTTTATCTGTTCATTAGCTCAGTTAGGATCACAGTGAACAGAGCCCATAGAGCCAAATAGACTTAGCAGCCTGCACAAGCTCTGAAAGAGTAGCACCTGACTTATGACTTAATAACAATTGTAAGTATGTAGAGGGGAAAAGGCATTGATTCCACAGAAGAGACACAATATTTCTAGCGCTGGCAACCACTACCTAGATGAAAAAATAAATCAGTAGTCAGTTGCTATGATACAGCACTGTATATGCAAAAGTCCTCAATTGTGTGCTTTAAACAACAGATCTTTACAAATAACTGAAGTCGTTTGGCAAGTATCTGCAGTCAAGTACTCAGATCTCCAATTGTAAGAGTTTACATCTACAGCAGAGAGTGTAAGCTTTATAATTGTGCAATTCACAATAAAAATCCATTCAAAGTCAGGTGCTCAACACTCCAAAACAATGCTCAAGTATCAGAACTGAGCACAGCACAAAAGGCAGGTTTTTCTGTAGTGTTACAAAAGACTGTAAATGCTAGGCTAATGTTACATAAGCACGTTAAGTAACTGACATTTGCTGGTTGGGTGAAAGTTCTGTGGTTGTAATACGGGACTGTTCAGATACGTCACCAGTGTCATCAACTTCCCTGACAGCAACTTAAAGACGTTTTGTCAGAAGAACATGTCCCATCTAATTCAATTTAATTTACATAAATTATCAGTCTGTCAGTGTATTAGCTACAGTAAATCTTGGTTTGTATTTTTGCCACACAAAAAGGTTTCCCTAAAAAATAAAATAAAATCAGTTTTAGTATATGCTACATTTAGAATATCTTCACCGCTTTACCTTTGTCAGACAATCTTTCTGACAGGAAAACCACCATTATATAACCCAAATATCGCTCTCTCCAAACCAAACACACTCTATAGGCAAAATCAGTCATTGTACCTCACAGACCACATAAGTTGCTTGTCAACCACAGCCTTGATCTGACTTTGGTGAATCTGAACTATCCTTTTAAGACCTTTAAAAACACCAAAATCACACAATAACACAAACAAACTAACAGATCAAGGCAGCAGTAGACCAGCAACTCCTGTATTTTACTAGACATAAATACTGATCTCGCCTATGGAGTTTGGTTGGTTCAGAGAGACCGAACGGCAGTTTACAATCAGAAAAGGCTGTCTGAAGCCAAGTTAAAGCAGTGAAAATATTCTAAATGTAGCGAACACTTAAACTAATATTAATTTTAGGTGGACTTTTTTTGTGTGGCTGAAATACATTTTGTTGCTGACCCTGTCCGCAGCAGTATATTAGCTTCCACTATGCTGCACAGCAGGGGTGTGCCAACTGGCATCTACTGTAAACCAATACACTGAATACCTCTGTACCTCATGCAACCCCACTTCAAATAATCCAAACGATCCCTTTAAACACCGTCATGAGACCAATTACAAATGCTACAACAAGTTTATGGGTTTCCCTGTGTGTCTCTAAATTGGCCCTCAGTCATCAAAACTTTGAGAACCCCTGAACTAAATGTTAGTGATTTTTATCACACACTATATATATCCCTTTAAGCACAGATTATACAGCCATTTGTTGGACAGGCCATCCAGTTCAAGGGAATCGATGGCAGAAGGTGCAGACAAGTAAACATCTTGAACTTTTCAGATGACAGCGCAACTTGTAGTTAGGGCTGATCAATACTCAGATTGACTATTTATTGGAGCGTAGAGCCACTGAAAAGTGAGGTGACAAGAGGCTTGGTGAATGTGTCAGAGTCTATCTGTTGCTGTGAAGGTGAATCAGCTGAATGCCCTTACTGGCTTACCTCAATGGAATTACAAGTGACGGTGCAAAGTCACACTAATAAATATTCATGTCTTCTCATTTATATTGGATATATCTCCTTCATCCCATTGGACTCCTGACCGAGCACGGTGAATGAACCAGAGACTGACAGCTGTTGCACAGAACCTAAGAGTTCTGAAGAGAAATTATAGGCGTCAGACTGTCATGTACCTTTGAGACAGACTAACAACTACCAAAGTAAGAAATACATGCGTAGGCCTGGGCAATAGAGCTGAAAAACCTATCACAATAGTGAAGTTTCATATCGTTCGATATCGATAATTATTGATCATGCAGGTTGTGACTAACTACATGTTGCGTAGTCGAGTGGGTGGAGGCAGCTAAGGTGATAAAATGAGTGAAAATCACAATATTTTTGACCAAGAACCTTGATATTGTGACAATATTGTACAGATGACTATTGGTGCTTTCACAAAATATGAACTTTTTTGTTAAATAATTATCAGTAATGTGTATATAATGAGAAGAAAATTATATCACTTTACTGCAGCCTTTCAAACAATGAAAAGACAACACTTATGCCATATCATGACAGAACGATATCCAAAATCTATCATGATATCTACTCTCATATCACGATTTGATATAATATCGATATATTGCCCAGCCCTATACATGCGTATGAACTGCGAGGACTCTATCGTAACCAGAGGGGAATCTTCAAAGCTGGCCTTGCTTGTTTGCTTTCATCAATAGTCTACAACCTCAGATATGTCTAGCTGCTTGGCCTATAATTTGCAGCTGTTAAAATGACTCCCTGAAAATACATTCTCTGTGCCATGCAAACATTAAACTGGTGCTCTGAGCGGAGAGTGCAGGCTTTTTTAGCACAGAAACCCAATCCACCCTCACAACACCACACCATTACCAGTGGAACTAATGAGTTAGTAAGCTGAGTCATGTGGACATCCGCTTTTGATCCAAGTACTTCAGAGTGAAGAGGAATGACAGATGCGCAGATTTCCCATCTATATCTACAGTAAGACAGCCCGCCTGTATGAATTGTTGCATCACAAGAGAAAAATCACTGTAAAAGATACAGAAACCACTTTATACCATTATACTAGTAATATAAAACAGGCCTCGTTTGACATTTTATTGATGCTTTTAGTATAATGGCTTTGCAATAGTGTAGGACATGAAACCACACCCAAGGCTGTCATCAGCATGGTTTAACCCTAACAATACTAGACATAGACAAGATAGATAAAGAGAGCTGAAAGGAAAGTGGCGCTTTCAGCTTCTGTTCCAGAAGTAACAAAATCTCCTTCAAAATCTCATTGACATTTGTAATAATGCTAATAAGCTAAATGGAACATTGTCTTACTCAACAATATGTTGTTGATATGTTGAAAAAAAAAAAAAGGTTAAAACATCATTGTTCATTTAATAGCAAAAATCAGGAGTTTAAATGGCTAGAATATGGCAAATCTAAGGATGTAATGTACACGTAATGCACTAGAGTGTGAGCCGTCAGTTTCTTCACTTAGCTGAGAAGTCTAGTTCCTTTGTCATCGGACGCAACAAAACACCACATCAAAATTCATGAGAAAAGTGGACAACAAAAGTATTACAGAAGGCTGTTTTAAGTTGAATTAATTTACCATTTATTCAGTGTTTTACATTCGGGCCACCAACAACGTACCAAATTTAGGGACTTGTTGGCCCTTGGGGCCAATGCTTAAGAATATTAGTGTCCCTGAGAGTATGTAAAGTAAACCTCAAGGACATGCTTCATTTTTTCAGAATGAATAGGCCAATAAGAAAAATGAGGAAAAAGAGATTACAGTACTTTACAGAAGTTAGTGGACCAAAGGTTAGGCCAGATGCAACATCAAGACTTCAGGAAGTAGCAGACTCAGTGAGGAACAAGGCAAAATTATGAATACTGAAATACTATTGTTTGCTTTTCTTTTTTAAATCTAAAGCTTTAAAAGGAGCCACAAGAGGTCAACTTATCATTTCAAACTTTAGCAAATGTATCTACTCTAATATTATGTAATGAATCTCAGTCAGTGGAGATTATTTATTTATCTAAAACAAAGTATTACACAATGCTATTTGTGCTGGGTTATCTGACAGTACCAATGACTTTTCTTCCATAGTCAGTTCTCTGGATTAAATGCTACACTTGCAATACACACACCTTGTTAAACACATGATGATAAACTTTGATGCACCTTTGTGAAGACCTACCTGTTTGTGCCTGATGTCAAGTACCCACTAATGTTAACAACATGGCTGAGTCTTTCCATATTCCCCAGGAGTAATCACACAAGCTTGTGTTGACTGCGCACCATAATAGCGGCAGCAGCCAGCAGCACTCCATTAGGGAGAGCCGAGGGGAAAGAAATCAATTGGAGGGATAAGACTCCCCGGAGGGCAGCCAATTAAAGACAAGGGGGAGGTAGAGAAACTCTGACGAGACCTGAGGGTTTAAAAGTAAGACTAGCAGTCCCAGGCCTGGAGGCTCTGGAGACTCAGTCAACAGCAGGGGACCGTAGAGAGAAGCAAAGTTGAGATTCTTCAAGCAAAGCTCCTTAAAACCTTACCAGCACTTCAAAAATCCTCTCATTAAAAGTAATATTAGTGCTAATGCGATAAACGCTGTGATTGTTTTACAAAAATCCAGAGATATAAGGTATAGCTTACATGCAGCTATTTTTGACTGCTTATTTCAAACTTTTACCAGTTAAACTTATTTTAACCGAGCCATTCCCTATGTTATAGTGTTAGAATAGTGTCCCTGATAGCAGGGATTTGTCAGTAGATAAAAAGAAAGCCTGGAGTCAAACCCTCAGCACTGTGTGGGCTCAGAGGCATACAGTACAATAGCCTGGCGGAAAATGCAGCAGTAACAACAAAAGGAGGCTTGTTATCGTGATAGAAGACGTGGCCGTTGACTGTGACAAACTGCAATCCAATATGTCACATAAACAGAGGGCTGATTGTACAGCTGTGCAGCAAGCCTTTTGTGACCACAGGACACACGACAGCATTGCCTGTACACTGCAAGCTGGGAGCTATAAGACATTGTAGGTACATTAAAATGACTGATGAGCCACAAAAGTTTTTCTATTCTGAGATAAAAAAGCAAAGGTGAAAATGATATTTTCTATTGCATTTGTCATTTAATCATGGGACATATATGTCAGAGCAATGTGTTACTGCACACCATTTCTCAGTACACTGTAAAATCATACTGGAATTTAGTGGAATCAACTAATATTTTCCCATTAATGAAATGTAAATACACAAGTTTTATTCACTAAAGTTAATTAAACTTGAAATTTTTTGCATTCATTTGCAGAAAAATGAAAACGAGCTCTTCTAACTTGAAGTCTTTTGACTTGTAATGATGAGCTGAATGAATGCACTGAACTGTTCAATCAACTCCTTAAATTAAGTTTCTAAAGAAACATGATCATCATATTAGAAGACTTCTCAGCATGCATTGTTAGAGATCTAAAACTCTCCTGAGATAATCTTTTTATACTTTTATAGTTTGTGTAAATGAAGAAGTGACTTTTTAAACTGTGAAAATGTAAAAGGAAATTAAATTTATTTTCTGAGTCAACTGGTGTTCAACGTTATTTCTTATTAATATCTTAATAGCTTAGTCACTACAAGAAACTTGTCTATTTTCTTGAATTTGGAAGCCCCTGTGGACAAAAATGGTAGTGTTTTAACTGCAATAACCACAAAGCATAACATCAAAAAATGAAATTGTCTCAATAGAAGTCTCCTGGCTAATGTACTACTCACTTTGTAAGTTTGCCTTTGGAAATGTAAACACAGGCTTGTTTAACCTGATTTCACAGAGAATCCGATCCGGTGACAGGCATTAAGAATAACTACAGTAAATAGCAATAGCCAGTCTTCTCACTGACAGTTTTGTTTGCTTTTGCTTATACTGGTCATATAGAGGCATCAGTGTTAAATTGAGACCCTTTCATAACCAGTCAGAACCACCTTGGAGTAGCTTTAATATAAAGGTTATTTAAAAAGAAAAAAATATTTGGTTTTGAAGCAGTTTTGAGCAGTCTGGACAGTAACGTTTTTAAGTTAATACAAATTTTAGTTTATTTTTTACAGTGTATCAAGGGTTATAAATGTATGTGTAATATAGCCTCAAGAACCAACACATTCTTGCCAACAATAATCAGCTGACAAGCTATATCTGCACTTGTATATAAGCAGCTCTTGCTGTCCTGTTTTTAAAGCCACTGCTGACACTAAAAACATTGCAGCATCCAAAATCTCTACTGATCCAAATACTAAATATTTACCTTTTAAAATTATGTCATAGGAATAACCCTGTCAACAAGTGAAACCTTACATTTTAAGGTTAAAACCATTATTACACACACACACAACACAGTGCCGGTGGAAATTTCCACACTGCCATGCTCCTGAGAGACATCCTGTTGACAGCAGTGCTGTCAACCTGCTGGATGCAAGCCTCAGTAAACTCCATCAAATCAGGACCACGTCTACCAAGAGAGTCTAACACAACGAAGATGATCTAAATTCACAATATAGAAGGGCGTGTATAGGTCTCTTACCCTTTAGTTTTAGTCTGTATGAAACAAAAACAGCAGGACCTGCTTGTATTATAAGGGCATGGAACAATAAATATGAGGATGCTAAACAATGAAGAGCTGCACAAACAAACAGCAAGTTGATAGGGTTCATTGTATACTGTACGTGTGGAAAAAGCCAGTGGAGAGATTCATCAGGGGCCCAGCTGCTGCATACTGAAACAGCTGCAGCTGCATGTAGACTTCACAGCTGATGCTACAACCTACAGAGTTACTAAAGTCCATTCTCAGAGTAAATTAACCTTTTGAAATCAGTAATAAATAAATAAACAAATAAATAAATGTTGATGTTTCAGTTGCATGAGGTCTTACATTTCAGAAGGACTGCTTGAGTCACCTAACAGGGCTATTTATTTATATTTGGAACAACCCAACCCCTGATGACTGCGAGGCTCTTAAGAGGCTTTTATGAGTCAACTGGTTTCCAATTTTCAGACTGAAACTAGATGTTATGCTTTATGATGCTATCACAGCCTCGTGGATGCATTATTGAAGGAAAACAAAACTGGACCTGAAATGACACCACCAGCATGAAAACCACACTGGTGTGATATTGACATGCATCATCGACTTTGACAGCAAATGTTCCACCCAAGAGACTGGACCAGATTCAGTTACAAGCTGCGCCTGAAAATGCAATCTGCAAGGCAGCTCTGCTTCATTATGTGAATGGGCAGCATCAAATGCTAAATGGATGGTTAGGATCATTTGAACTGGGATTGTATGAGGCACTTATCAATAGTGTATCACATACAGTAGACAGTGGTTGACACATCCCAAGTTTGGAGAAGCAGAGAGGAGTACTGGCACAAAAGTCAGGCAGTGTGCTGTGGACAGAATCATGAACAAAGCAGATTTTAGCCACTTTTTGAAAGGAAACCGCTGTTATATAAGCCAAATATCTTGCTCTCTCTTGCTCAACCACACTCCCTCTGCATTTTGCCAGCCAGAATCCTACATCTCCCCACAATGGTTGAACAACGACATTACACAAGTTACACTACACAAACTACACAAGCTTTTCAGACTGAAGTTCAGTTTTAGACTTGTGCAATCATACTACCACTACTACAACTACAACAACTACTACAACTACAACAAATTGCAAATATCGGAATCTGATCAGAATTGGAAGAATGTGGCTCTCATCCACATCCAATATAATCTTTTACAAGCACTGCAGCCACCCAATAATGCAAACAAACTAACCATTCAAGGCAGCAGTAGACCAGTAAATCCTGTGTTCTGCAAAGTAAAATGACTGACTTTGCCAGTGAAGTCTGGTTGGTTTGGAGAAAGTGATATTTGGCCTACAGTCAGAAAAGGCTGCCTGGCAGTAAGGTAAAGCAGTGAAAATATTCTAAATATAGCATATACTTAAACTAAAATACACTGTGCTGCTGACCCTGCCCACAACAGTTTATTGCTTAGCTTGCTACACCAGTACTCCTCTCTGCTTCTCCAAACCGGGGGCGTGTTGACCACCATCTACTGAAGGTAATACACTGACTATGGATAAGTACCTCATACATCTTCACTTCAAATAATCCAAACTATCCCTTGAAGTCCTGAATAGATTGCGATAGCATCTGAAGATCAATAACAGCAGTGAAAGTATCTGTGCAATGAGGTGATCTAAGAGAGAACTAAACTAAAAGGTTATCTTTTGTACTAAAGAAATTGGTTGCAGGTCCAGTGGACATAAGATGGATGTTTAAGGTCGAGGTGGGGGGGGGGGAGCTCAAGATGAGATGCAGTAAAATGTCAAGGATTTTCTTGATGAACACTGTCAGGTCAATGACTTCCAAGAGTAAAGAGCATCACTTCATACTGGATATGGCCTTCGCTCCACTCAAGGTTTATGACAAGCAGATACAAAACAGCTGAATACAACCAAATCTGGGGCAGACACAGCTTGAATGTGTAATTTGAGGCTTTCAATCTCATTTTTCATACCGGAGGAGCCCCCTGAACCAGAGTGGGTGAACATAGTGTTTGTGTGGGAGCACCAAAATGCAGTAGGAGGAATTAGTCAAAGTAGTAACAGCACGTTAGTGTGAGGAGACAGGCTGTGTATGATAGAGAGATAAAAAAGAAAGGCAGAGAAGCAGAGAGAAGCCAAGTGTCAGTTCAGATTTCACTGCTCCCATTATAGCTCTGACACAGGCCAGTGCAGGGGCCTGTCTCTCCCATGGGATACATACAGTCCTAACAACATACAGTGAGGTGGCACACTGTGGCAGCTTCATAAAAATGAGTGTCAGTGTCTGTGGTCCACTCAGATCATACTGTATCTGAGTGGCCATATTGATTTTGTGTGGTGTTGACAGCGGCCCTGGCACAGTAGGGCACCCAGTTGGCAGGAAGCTAACAAACCACATTGTCCCAAGGGTGACACCTGTCCAACAAAGTAGTGTGGGCAGTGATAGCCAGTGATTATATGTTCCATTTGTACGATGCCAATCTCTCTCACTCAGCCAGGATTCATTCAAATAGAGTGAAACGACTCAGATAGCCAGAGGCACACAACTCCAAGAGTCAATACAAATATTTCAATAAACAAATACATGACATTTCCTGCTCTGTAATCACTAGACTTCCTTTAACTACACTACTATGGCACTAAGGTAAAGAGCATGGAACATGTGCAGACATAAAACAAGCTGTAGAAAGGGTAAAAACTACAATTATGTTTGATAATTGTGGTTCCAGGTTCAAACAAATTATAGACAACACTTGCTGTTACAGCTCTATGCTCTATAGATGCAGCGGCATAATCAAAACACAAGTTTGATCTCACATAAGCTTTGGCTGTATGTCCTTTTAGAGAGCACTTTATGACATAAGGTATTTCTCAGAGAACAGCAGCAATTGAAAACAAGATAAAAGGATGAAAAATAAGAATGATGTTGTGAAAACAACAATAAACAGATAAAAAACGGGAATAAACGGATAAAAAAGAAGAATGGGATAAAACAAGAATAAAGGATAAAAAGGAAGGATAAAAAACAAGATTTAAGGGATAAAAATAGGAATAAAGGAATAAAAACTAGAATAAAAGGATAAAAATTGGAATAAAGGGATAAAAACAAGAATAAATGAATAAAACCAAGAATGAGAGCATAAAAACAAAAATAAAAGGATAAAATGATAAGAATAAACAAGATAAATATTGTATCTACTATATCTAGTAAATATAGGCACTTGGGTAAGGCATTTTAATAAGGTTTTCTTCCAACCAGTTGCAAATAGCATTATCATAATTACAATACAATTACAAATATTTTAGGGCTGCAACTAACGATTATTTTCATTGTTGATTAATCTATCGATCATTTTCTTGACTGATCAAGTAGCTGCTTGGTCCATAACATGGTGAAAAATGATCACAGTTTCCCAAACTCCAAGGTGATGTCCTCAAATGTCTTGTTTGTCCAACCTAAAGATATTCAGTTTACTTAATAGTTGACAATTAGTCAATGAATTCCAGCTCTAGCTCTAAGCTTAAGCTCGATGCTCCTTTAGAGCGCATAATAATAATGTTTTTCTGCCAACCAGTTAGAATTAAATTATTCTAATTACAATACTTATTTATTATAAATATTTATTGTAATAACAAACTACAAATACAAAGTAAATGGCACTGTGGGGTTCCAGTGATGTCTGCTCATTGTTCCACATATTAGAGGAGAGGCACAGTATGCAGGCACTTGATCTCCTTTCCAAGTTTAGAGAATGTGTTTATGATGCGGAACAGATCCTTTAAAAAGTGAGTTCCCACCCGGAAGCATTCCTAACAGAGGCTGGAGTTTTTCAGGGTGGAGACAGAGATGAAACATTCCAGTCTGCACATGCAGGTATGACTGATAAAAGATGGTGGATAGGTATGATGTTTGAACCATAACAAAGAGTTAGAGGTTAGTCACATGGCTTGGTAGCCGTGTACATGAAGCCAAGTTCACATTAACACACTGGTCATTGGGAAATGGTTAATTTTATCATTTTAAATGGAATTAAATAGTAAATAATCTCCTATATAAGTGACGGTGAGACACCAACACTTTTTCAAACATGCAAACTTAAACCAGATTCTAGCTGAGAATGAAAACATCCAACCAAACACACCCTGATGATGTCAGGTATGTGCAACAAGGCTTTCCTCAGGCCCAATGGAGAGAGCAGAGTGAGTCATGGGCTCGAAGCTGCATGTCAAGGTTCCTGACAGGAGGAACAAATAGGCTCATCTGTATGTGACCTCAAGCTGATAAGGGGCCAAAGTAAAGATAAGAACAAGTGATTCTGCTGCTGATGACATCGCACAGCAAAACTATGCCAACAAAAGAAAGAAAGAAAGAAAGAAAGAAAGAATTGTTCATTTGTGACAAAAAAAATATTGTTTCTGCATATGACAAGGGGTTATATATACTGATGGTGGCAATTAAAGGAGAAATCTGCAATATATTTTTTTATATATTCATAATATATTAAGGAAACAACATGTTAAGTTGAACTACTCACTTCTCTTAGAACAACATTTAAAATTTCTATTCTGGTCCGTAACTTCTGTCACTGTTTGCTCTTTTCACGTTAATTAGAGTTCAAATTAATGACAATATTTGTTACTAGGTGGTAGGTATCAATGCAATAACTTGGATGGAAATTTGAGTCTACCACATAAAAACAATATAAATCACAACATAGCTGGAGGAAATCACTGTCGCTTCAAACCTTCCACATACGAGCCACAAATCACAGTACGATCAACAGTTGAGGCGACGGCAATAAAGAGAAGAAATTGGGGCTTTTCTGCAGAAGGCTGTCCTACAAACCCTGAGCTAGTGATCCGTGCTGACATGACTGGATGCTTCCACACACCACCACAGGCTATGTCTGGTAAGCTTTGAAAAATCACTGCTCTGGAAATGTACTTTGCATGTGTGATGGTGTAGGTGTGGTGCCTGTGAATGTGAAAGTGTTTGCAATGCAAACATTTGCAATGCATATCACAATGAATTCCACTTCAGAAAACTATCTTGCTATTATGATCCCACAACTCCAGACTAACCACTGATACAGTGGTTACCAAACCCACTTTAGTGCTCCATTAAAGAGTAAGAGAACTGACAGAGAAGGTGTGGTGCCTTCTCTCATGACAGATGAGCAGCAAAGTAATCTATGACACACAAAAGACATGTTTTTTTGCTTTCTTTTGACCTGTTTGAGGTTTGCAAATGTAAAACTACATGAGCAGTGAGTCCTACAGTAATATAATCATTTCCTCATAATAACATTAATTTCACAGCCTTCTCCGTACATGGTAGTGCTTCAGGTGGCTGTGAAATGAAGAACAACTGAATCCCCCCATTAGAGTCTGATTTAATCCCAAATAGATTAAGCTAGAGGTTCCCTATCCTTTCCATCTTAAAGGAACAGTTCACCCCAAAATCAATACATTTTTCTCCTCTGGCCAGTAGTGCTATTTATCCATCAACATTCTTTTAGTGTGAATTTAGGAGATATCAGCCATAGAGGTGGCATAAAAATACATTTTAAAGGGGCATCAGCTTCAAGAACTCATGAACTGGTCACTCATGATAATTCACACACCTTGTTGCGAGCAGATTCATGTGGGAACCAGAGTCTTTCTACCACCCGCCAACTGTCTGCATGCACTGACTCATGGACGAGAGGTTACAGCTCAGCTGAGGAGGATGCCATTAATGTTTACATCCTGTGATATCACAAGCAGGAACTTCTCATCCAGGAGTAGATGCACACTTCCTTTTGCTCAAGATACAAACAAACAGTACACAGAAAATAGATCCTAAAGGTATTATTTTGACGCTTTAAGCACCACAAGCCAAAACTTATCAACTCACACCAAAACAATTTGATTTGAGTATGGGGTGAACTGTCCCTTTAAGAAACCATTTTACAGCTCAGTTTTTTTCTTACATATGACTAGATTTTGTTGTCTGTTTCTTAGCAATGAGAAAACTGTTGCAACATCGCAAATTGACCATTGTTGCTTTTTCTAGGGCTAACTTCAAGTGAATGTTGGTTAAAATTTGATTAGTTAATACAGATAACACTGATGATCAGTTGGCAAGCAGATCAAATGATCTCTGAAGGGTCCTCAGACCCCAGTTTGGGAACCACTGGATTAGGCTGTAGGCATCGAAGGGAAGAGACAAAAGGCATTAGCTGTGGTGTGGCTTGACAGGGGGGCTAGCTGATGGTGATGGTGAAACACCAGTAGTGGTTTTGTGCACTCGTTTTCAATAAATCCGCAATGTATAAAGGCTAAGCTAACGTTTGCTGCGCATCACCAGCCTCTGCTAACGATATATGCACAATGCTAGCTAACAATGCTGTTTAAAAACATACTATCACCTCGGACGGTTAATGTGTCGATATTTTCTCCATCCAAAATCATACCTGGTCTAGAGGGAGATTGATAATTTCGCTGATTGGCTGCAACAGAGTGGATCCAGTGCATGATGCTGTCGTTTGGGTAGCCATGCTTGGTCGGTGTCCGTAAATCCTTTCTCTCTCCTTCCTCCGGTTCACTTCACTCCCCTCGGCTGCTGCTGCGATGATAAATACACTGCCCGCTGCCGCCGCTGCTGCTGCTGTTGTTGCGACGGGCTGGACGGTTGTCATCCACGGCACACATCCAACAAAGAGTACAAAGCCGAAGCGAGATTTCATTGCTTGACCACTTTCCCTTTCGTCTGTCGGTCGTGTCTAGAAGGGATCCCCAGACCCGCGAATGATCTCGCGAGAGTGATCATTTTAAGCCAAACCATGATCTTTTTCAGATCCTAACTAAGAATTATCTGTCCCTAAAACTATCTGCATTTTAAACACAGCATTTTCATGTTATAACACATTATTTATTGGTACGTGTACAATTAATAAACAACCTGTACAAATCTCGCGAGCGTTTCGCAAATGAAGGGTTCCCTTTTACACACGACCTCGTCTAACGCCCGTTGGGAGCACAAGACGTCGTATGGGGTCGTTGAGAGTGCCTCAAATTTGCCATTTTGATGCCGTGGTGCATGTAGTTGTATTTAAATTAACTTATAATGTTGTTAGCATATTATGTTAGCCTTCTGCTCAGACGAAAACTTTAAAACATACTAAATGTATAATTTTAAGAGATGACAAAATAATTGAACGGACACTGCTGTTGTGAGCATGCGTGGTAGTAGGTCATGTCTGCTATCAAAAATCAATTATCTCACAGTTGTCTACGTTGTACTAACCTATCTTGTATGTTTTTGCCAATGTAGTACATGTATTTGTATTCAAATTAGGTTAATTTGCTTGTTGTGGGTGTTAGCAGCATGTTTTACTGATACAAACTTTTATACATTGTAAACGTTTAAATGTATTAAATTTCTTGTTTTAAGAGTTGTCATAGGAACGTAATGGGCAATCTTGTTAGCATGCGTAAAAGGCTGTGTCTGGTGTCTAAAGTGTTCTCTATTTTTTTTTTTATTTTTTTTACATGGAAAGAGATTTTTTTTTAAAAACACTCTACTGTATCATGTTCAAGCCATAGGTAGGCCCAGAGCCCTAGAGATAGATTCTATAGATTCTATCTCTAGGGCTCTGGGTAGGCCTATACAGTTCGACGCAAACAAAACAAAAACAGGCCAGGACAAAACCTTTTTAATCACAGAGGTACCATGTAACAAGTATTAAAATATTAAAAACAAAATATTTAAGGCTTTACAAATTGCTGTTGTTTTCAATGACTCAAAAACTACTGTTCCATGTATTATTTAAATATTGTGTCTAATTTCTATTTTGAATTGTTATATGTATGATTTAATTTTAGGTAATTTGCGTTAGTGAATAGGCTGGTACTTTCCATATAAAATAAAGAGGTTCTAAGTAAGGCGTTTATTTTACAATGAATTTCATCCTTAATTTAAAAACATGTCTATTTTTTTCTAAACGAATAGTCTTAAAAAACATTCTTGCCTTTTATCTAACCAAAATAATTCTATACATAGGCTAAGCATTCTTAAATAACAGACAAATACTTGCAGTTTCGTTATTGCAAAATACACAATTTCCATCAGTATCGTATTTGAATCTTGAAAGCACCTGAAAAAAATCAGCGAGAAATTGTGCTGTCCCACTCATCCCATTTTTAAATATTTGTACGCTACCAACAAAGAAGACAATGGTTACTATTACGGCAGAGTAGGAGGTGAACTATCTTGACAGCAGCGTATCTTTGACGACAATAAAAATGGTGAAAATGTGGGTGGAGAGATGGCGGTCCTGCCCTCCGTAATAACCCTCTATTTTGACCTATCGTGTGGAGAAAGGAAACTCCATCAGCCAATCCCGCTTTGTACATGGAAGTGGGGGGTCTTGATTTACAGTATTCAAGGCAAATTGGATTTTTTTGAACTGAACAGTGTTGCATGTGGTGGCCACCCCTCCCACATTTACAGCATTCCACACATGAAGAAGAGAAAGTGTGACGTAAGGGGGGCATTTGGCAGGGTGCATTTGAGAAAAGGACTACAATGAGGCCAGTGATGGTCGTTGAAAGTGAACGGCGAGGACTACATCAGCGCTATCTGCACTCGCTGGTCTTACTAGCTACATGATAGAAAGAGATCAACAATTTTACAAGCTCCGCATGAGCATATAGCCTGTATTAGATTAAATAAATGCTGTAAGGCGAGAAACATAGACATGCACACAGGCCCTATTGCAATTCAAGAAGAATAAATAGAAAATTGACAATGAAATCTGAAAAATATTAAAATGCTTGTGCTGCACTCCATACTTTCCTAGTATTGATTGCACTGCACAATAGACTGCCAATAATAAGCATACATTGGAGAAAGGTAAGAATTAATTGTGTATGAAAATTTAACTGTTGTGATAAATCAGATAAGTGCTGGTTGCCTGAATTGTTATGCAATAGCCTCTTGGAAGTTTGACTTGCAGCAGTCTTTTATTCTTCACCAGCAGCACCATCTAGTGGGTGTAACTGATTTTTCCCACAACGTTACTGAGTTACAATTCAGAAAATAAATAACCAGCAGTGGAAGAAGTACTCAGATCCAATGGTGGACTCAATGGTGGGGGCGAAAAAAAAGTTTGGGAAAAGTGCTCTCTTGGATGCCCCCTTTGTAGATAAAACATAATTAAGTGCCCTGCCAGTGGACAAAATGCAAAAAATAAGGTGCCCTTCCTTTTTGCCCCTGCCCCTCAGACAGCCTGAATCTGCCACTGCTCATATCTTTTATTTAAGTAAAAATAGCAATACTACACTGTTGAAATAATATGTTAAAAGCACTGGATTCAATGTCTTACCTAATTAAGAGAACAAAAGTATTAGCATCCAACTTTATTTAAAATACCAAAAGTAAAACTACTCATTATGCAAAATGACCCGTTTTCAGAATAATATATATTAATTTATATTATTATATTATGGAGGCATTAATTCGTTCATCACCAGAGCTCATTTCATTTACTTTATATATTGCTGGGTTGGTTGTGAATAAAGTTTTATCTTAGTCTTTAATAGCACATCATCTTTTATTTCTTTATTATAATCACCCTGATATTCTGGAAAAAGTAACGTGTAACAACAGGTACAATTTTTCCCTGTGCACTGCAGTGGAGTAGAAGTATAAAGTAGCAGAAAATGGAAATACTCATGTGAAGTACAAGTACTGCCAAATTGTACTTAAGTACAGTACTTGAGTGAATGTGCTTGTAAACCACTGTACATTATGTTTCCTCAATAATACCTGTAAAGGAAATATTTCCGTAAGAAAGGATTAAAAATTAAGGACATGCACAGCCAAACTGTGAATCTAGTAGGTCTAAACCTTTACTACAATCAAGTTTAACCATAAACTCTGCATTATTCTTCTAAAGTTGTGATAATACCATGTCACTGCAGGTTTTTTCCCCACTGAAATAATCTAGTTATGATTTCTTTGCAGAAAATCTGTAATGAGTCACTGTAGCCAATAGAGGACAGCACTGACACACTGACAACAACTCATCTGAATCTGCTGTCTCTGACTCCTTCTTATTTCCAGTCAGGGAGTTCTTGCAACATTAGAATTTTTCAGTATGTGCGATGCCAAAATGGTTAAGTGTTAATATGAGGTTTACAAATTAAGATACAAAGCGTTGCTCCATGGGCTCTGCTGTCACTAATGCTTGTCATAAGTGAAAAATCAATTACTTCATAACAAGCTTCAAATCCACAGTATTTGAATACAAATACCCCAGAGAAGCACTGTACTAGATAATTAAATAGAAAGCAGACTATATCACTCACCTTATGTACAGTCAACAATAAGGTGAGATCCTAATTCATGCCTTTGTTTCATCTGGGCTTAATGATGGTAACGTTTTGTTGTCATGCCATTACTACAGGTCTGCAACTATTTATTATATATGTATATATGTTATGGCAGCTCATGTAGCACTATTGTCTAAAACAAATTTCCCGCAAGGGAAATGCAGCTGCAGCTACAATTAAAGTAGAAAATTTGAGCACATTGCAACAATTTTAGCTTCTCTTCTAATTCCTACCTGCACTGCAATGAAGAAATTTCAATTAAGTTTTTAAAAAGGCTTTGCTTCTGGGGAATAAGTCTTACTTTTTTGTCTAAAAAGAAAAATGTTAAAATCCAATTTAAGAATCTTATGAAATGACACCAATTAAAGTTTGAATCATTGTCAATGAGTGAGGGCGCATCAGACTCTATGAGAACAGAACATGCCGCTTCAATCGTTTGGTCTACAAAACACACAGCGAAATACACATGGATGTGCTGAGCAAAAACTGCATGACTCATTAACACATTATAGTTTAACATGAAACATTTTAAAAAATACATGAAAGATAGCAGAACTCAAAGTAGTTTCTAAGGACATTTTCAGATTTAAATACAAACTAATGAATCACAGTGCAGCGTTATCAGACATAAAAGACTGTTATTACATACAGAAAACCATATGTCCAGCAACTGTACAGCACCAAACGTCAGTTTAAGTCAAAGTTCATCTTTCTCTCTGTTGCTCACTCGTTCACTTCCTCCTTGAATTATGAACTCAATGTTGTCAATATTTTCCATTGAAGCAGCTACTTTTTCTCTATTTTAATAATAATTTTTAAAACAAACAAACAAACAAAAAAAAAAACCAACAACTAAAAATAAGAATGCTTCTGGTGCTCGTCTGCATCTGATTCTTAAAGTCAGCTCAAAACTGAAGAAAAACGCAAAAAGCCAAATATGCACCAGTGTTTGGTTTGTCTGTTCTGGGCTACTGTTGACACATGTTGGTGCAACATGGTGGCCTCCATAGAAGAGGACCTGCTCTTTCTGTAGGCTCATTCTCAATGACAAAAACACAATTGTTAACATGATCTCTGTAAATCTTACTCACTGGACCTTTAAATTCTTAAAGTCAGCTCAATGAAGAGACCAACTTTCTCATTTTAAGTAATTATTTCTTAAATAAATGGAATATTTGGACTTTCCCCCTCGTTTTAAGAATATTTGGCTTCTTTCCAGTAGGGCTGTTTTTGCAGTGTGTTTGATATCCTCAAACCTTAACTTGCTCTCAGAGTACAGGCCTCCAGTCTGTCCTCATTAAATTATTACATGGCTTTGTTAAATGCTCAATTCTGATTGGTCAATTACAGCATTCTAAGGTCTGTTATTTCTTTATAGCAGACCGTTGCTATGAAGAGCAGGCTGTTGCTATGGATGCAGTTCTAATCATAGACTCTGGAGGAGCAATAATATGATTTTTAAATCAATAAAATCATTTTAGAATTAATATTTTGTGTCAAATTATTGATTTTTTGGTAGGTAACCATGTAATAAGCTTAAAATGTGCAGTGAACAGGTCATTATTGTGAAATAAACCTCTTCAAGGTGATTCAAGACCTGCAGCACCTTGTCAGGGTTTATTTCACAGTTTATGTCCTGCTCACTGTGCATTATTCCTCACGCACTCTATGCATGTCACTCTTCTACAGTACAGTAGACAGCAGAGTATTCAACAAGGCTGCAGGCTTTTCCTCCTCTTCCTCCTTACTGAATATCATTAAGAACAACAGCTCAGTGACGAGGATGCACAGTGAAAAAATTAAAATCTAAAGCTTAATACTGGTCATATCTTAAGTTGAATAGAAAGCAAGAAAGCTCATGTACACGAGGGCCTCAAATAAATAAAATATATCAATGTGCTAAATGAGCAGAAGTAAAAATAGGCAGGTATTAACAATGTCATCACTGCAATAACATTTGTTATTTTGCATGCTGTGCAAGGATGCATGATATATTATTATTACTGATGTGACTTCATGTGACCAGGGAAACGTCTCTTAATATATCAAAAACCTAATAAATATTTGAATTAATTTAACATTGTATTATGGGGTTGTTTTTTGAGCATCACATTTTAACAGATTTTTGTTAAAGGCATTCAATTTACTATATTCCCATGGTGACCATTTTCCTCTGATGTCACATTGTGACATCATTGAAGTGGGAAGGTCAGATACTATTATCAGAAGGATAGAGTCATACTGCTTCATACTGTTTCAGCCTGTAAGTTATTTAAACATACTAAATCTGACAAATCATTATCATGATTCATGTGTCATTGCTTACTGATTGATCAGCCACTTAAAACACAATGGACAGGGGACATGGAGGGACATGGGGCCATATTTCAAGCCAAAACGACAACAAAACAACAGGAAAGACAGAAATAAATTGATATTGTTGATGTTGATTTTTCAGAATTAATGTACACCTTTTTAAAACAGCAATGTTAGCTAAGAAGTGTCTGAATTCTCACATAATGCTCCAGTACCAGGCAACATGAAACCATAGAGGAAGCCCACCTGCTAATGCATGATAATTAATATTTTTCATTTCACAATAATGTTTGTGTGCCTCTCAGGAATGTTCTTGTTAATTAGGTGTGTGTTTTCCCATTACCAGTCTACCCTTTTGCACCATTGGAGTACACCTTTTTTCTGTTTCTTATATTGCATTTTTAGTGCTTGTTCCCAGTGGTAATAGGACCCGTGATTGAACACCAACACTCTGCTTTAATGGCAGTGTTGTTTGCTATTGTTTTAAAAGAGTTTGCATCAAAACCTACAGCATTTTGCTGATTTTGCTGACTGTATGTGGAAGAATGATTCAGCGCTTATTGTGTGTGTGTCTGTGTGTGTGTGTGTGTGTGTGTGTGTGTGTGTGTGTGGATTTGTGTGTCTCTGGCTGCAAGGGATGGGCATAATAAATTATTTAACAATTGCTGGTGTATCACTGGGTTTTTGAGTCTGCACATCACGATGACTGCAAAAAGATTCCGTCAAATGTTAAAGAAAAGCTGGCTGAGCAAAAACACTGCTGGTCAAATTATCTTACATAATATTACAGAAAAGTGCAATAATGAATTATCAATTCATAGATCAAACATTACGCTTATATGAAAGCATGTGAACCTGGATGATAAATGCTTTGTTATCGTACAGTACACTGTAACAAGAATGCTGTAAAAGTTACAGTAACTTACTGGCAGCAATTAGTTGGTAAGTTCCTGTAAATACATTTCACAGTATGATTACTGTAAATCGATTTACATTGTTGTTACAGTAATAATCACAGTACTGGAACTGTTATTACAGTAATATTCAGCATGCTGTAATTTTTTATCACAACACTAATTCCACTACTGTAAAAGGTATTACTGTATTAATTTTAATACTATAAATGAATAACTGTATAATAATTACATACTGTAAAATAAAGACAATTTTAGGTTATATAAAAAAGGTTTATATATATAGGTTATATATCAAATAGGATTCAACCCTATTTAATTGTCTATTTATGTCGGCAACTTGCTATTTGGACTTCAGTACTTGCTTTTGCACGTGCAAGTTGTCTTCCTGGGATGAAAAAATGCTCTTTCTGGGCTGGAGTTTTTTTCTCTGCAGTGGAAGAACAAAGAGGAATTAGTTACTAAATAATCAGGCATGTATAGTTATACATACAATGCATTGACAGGTTTCTTGTTGACAAACATTACATCGGTGGTAAACCTTGACCATTAGAGCTGGGACTTCAGGTCAGCCAAAACTCATCCAGACACACCAAAAATGCAGCAAAATGGAAAAAGATTTGGCAGTCAAACTGCTTGTGACATGTGTTTGTAGTGTGTAGTTGTGATATACCCAGTAGAGGGCAGTAAACACCACACAGTGATAGCAGAACAAGTAATGTTTTTTTCTGTAGTCTTCTGTATTTAAACTTTTTATAATTAAGTTTGCGTTTGATATAAAGAGCTGTAAAAGTTACAGTAACTTACTGGCAGCAATTAGCAGCATAGATCTCCAGTTATATTATTTCTGTCTACCAACATAGCTCTGTCTACTGTCCTGCACTATTGGAAGTAGCTTTAATATGATAAAATGTTTTATTATTCTATGTTATCTTATTGGTATCAGCCAAGCAGGTAATTATTGCATCAGCTGAAAAAAATCCATAGTGTGCATCCCTACATACAAGCTGTGGTTTATGTACAGCTGAGGTAAATAAGGGCCAAGATGTAGAGAGCAAAGATCAGTGATTTGATATTCCAAAGTTCTCACGGAACTGAAAACAAACTGATATCACTATATGATAACAAACACAAAATGCTGTTCTGACTTTTCAAATAGACATCCAGTGGACATTTAATCAGTGTGTTAAACATCCAGCTGTTGGAGAAATTAACTATTTGCTCAAACTATTGAAATATTTATGAGATCAAACTAACTATTTAGATTTCCACGTTTCTTTTCTTATTGTTTCATAGATTTGTATTTTTTATGGTATTTTTATGAACGCACCGAGCCAAAGATCAGGAGAGAGCATGAGAGAGGAGGTCAAACTATTTACATATATTTTTTAGGAACGTCTCAATCTGGAGATCCGGACAGAAAGACTGAGAGAAGCTCATTTACACTTTGAGAAGATCCAACCCACAGAAAGTTTCTAAGTGAGAGCATCACTATAACCATAGGAACTCACTACAACTGACCTCCCTCTGCTGCAGCGAGCCTGTCCTCCTGCTCATGTCCAGAAGGGAACCCGTGATTTGCTAAACTGATGATAGATCACTGTTAAAGGGATAGTTCACCCAAACATGAAAATTCAGTCATTATCTACTCACCCTCATGTCGATTGAGAGACGGGTTTATTTTGTTAGAACACTTGACACTTTCATTGTTTAGGAGATTCTGCAGCACTGTTTTCCCGTGAAACTCTAACAGTGTTTTGTGGCAAAAAAACTAAACTCAACCTTCAATTGGCATGAGGGTGTCTAGATAATGACTGAATTTTCATTTTTAGGTGAACTGTCCCTTTAAGGTTTGAGATTTTTTGCTGGCCTGGGGTTCCCCTCTTTACATCACCATAAAAAAATCGACCTTGGTTTGAACAAATAAAAGCTGCAATATCACTCAACAAAAGTCCGCCATTGATGTGAAAGCTTGTGTTGTGTTACCTTTTTTGGGGGTCTGTGGCGACCTGACAAGCACACACACACGATTCTGATTTAACTTTAATCCAGTGAAGTTACTCCAACACCAACTTGATAACATTAAGAGAGCTGTGATAAACTAACATACACTTAAAAAATAATGAGTTATGGCAGTTAAAGCAGATTATTATGTCAGTGGACAAATTATCCTGCTAAAAATGACTGAATTGAGATGTACAGTAATGATACATTTACTGTAAAATTCCTCCTACCAATTATAGGTATACAGCAATTTACCGTATATATATTATACAGTAAGCATGTCTTCATTTTACAGTAATCATGTTGTAAAAACTACAGAAATTGCTGTGTACATATTGTGCAGTAAGGATTTATTGATTTTACAGTAATAATGCTGTGAAAATTACAGAAATTTGTTACAGTGTAGGTTATTTATTTATGCCAAGCACCTCTGGAAGTCCCCTCTCTCTCCCTTTACATCACTACCTGCTCTTCTGTAATGCTCATCATGCACCTCATGTACTACAGCTCTTATATAATTATCATTAATCATTCATAACTACACAAACAGAGAGACAGTATGACATTAGGTCAGACAGGCAGGCAGCTTCATTGCATTCATGTCACTCCACTCAACTGCGTTTTTGTTCTTCCTCAGTGATATCCAATTAAACCCACAATCACGAAGGGAGACAGTTCGTTAAAGTTGGGATCGTCATGGCAACCCCATCCCCTTCCTCTCACAGGCTGACACTCCACCTAAAGAGCAGCGTTTTAGAGGAGAGAATAGAGACGATGAGAAAGAGCACAGCGAGACAAAGCCTCTACTAATCTATTTAAAAGGCTGTAGCAGCATGTGAATGGTGGATGAGTTACTGGAGGTTCCCACTCATTCATAATGAAGGCCAGGCAGCTAAAAAGTGTATACACGTGTAATAACTTTGCATTTTCTTTGCTTGTATCTTTTCTGTCCACCAAAAATACTTCCCATCATAGTGAGACTGATATTTGTTTACAAGCTATGCTATATGACTCGGTATTGTGGTAATAAGCTCCTTATATAGTCAATAGTTCATGTTTTTGCACTGAGGCTTGCTCCTCCAGGGACGTGCAGCCTTTCTCCTTACAGATCTGACAGGAAGTGTCTTTGTGTTTGCGGGTCGAGCCAGAGTTCCCCCAGTGGACTCACTCTCTTGAAATAGAATAAATCTGCATAGATGGGCATGTACTGTTTATTTACCACAATAATCCTCTGTGTCTAAGAATCATGTAATGACTCCTACTGCCACTGGTGGCAATGCCCTATGGGTGCCTCCAGACTTAAAAAAAATAAAAATAAAAAAAAAACGCTGCAAAAGTGCCCTCTTGGATGCCCCCAACACATCATAAAGTGCCCTCTAGAGTGGCCCAATGTGCAACAATGTGATAAAGCATCATCTAGATTGTCCTTCCAGGAGAGAACATGTGAATAAATGCCCATAGGGTGCATTCCAGTGGACAAAACATGATAAAGTGCCCTCTACTGTATGATGCTCTTTGAGTGAACACAACAAGATAAAGTGCCCTCTATGATGCTCTTTGAGTGAACACAACATGATAAAGTGCCCTTTTGGGTGCCTTTCCAATAGACAAAACATAATAAAGTGCCCTGTTGACCTCTGCATGCCCCAAAATGGTTAAATAGTTACTAGTTCCCTGTGTGGTTTTATTACAGAGTTGTTGTATTTGTTGTTGGAACTGTTTCACCATACATGCACCATGCCTTTCTGTGCACTGATGACCCCCCGCAGACAGCTGGTGCCCTTTTTTATGTTTTTGCCCCTGCCCCTCAGACAGTCTGAGTCCACCACTGCTTGCTGCACTGTCTCTCTCCAATTTCCATCTTGGTTTAGCAGCGCCTGCAGACACAGAAAGCTTACTTAGCCAGCAGACTGTCGACTGTTTTAATGCTTCTGTGATCCCAGTGGGGTTTGTCTGGGAGCACATTATCCTCATCACTTAAAATAGTCCAGCAGCAGTACAACCTGCGGGAATCACTGAGATGTTGCTTAAGACCGGGGCCATATTTTTCAATCAATAAACAGTGTTACTCAATCAATATGCTCTTGCTTACTGACAAATCCCAGCTTTGGGATACTGGGAATATCTGTGTAAAGACTACCTGGATGTTAAAGGTAAATCACAAACCAATGAAGTGTAATATCCAAAATCCAAGAAAAATTGTTACTTTACTCTACATTAATAATAAATAAGGCAGCAGCAAAGGTCCCTTGACATTATTGCTTGCTAGTGAGTTTTTCTTGTTTTACAACCATTTCCAGCATAGAGAGAAGAGAATTACAGGATTAACACCCCAAATCAGTTACATGTTATCCCCAGCTAGACTGCTGAGTGCAGACACTCACACACCCGTCCTTTTCCCATGTCAACAACAACACATTTGGAAAGCGTGGGGTCAAATTCCAAACTACCACCATCTATTTCAGTGACAGAAACATGAGCGCTTTCAGCTCATTGTTTCATTTTCTGCCCACAGTTAGCTGAAGGGCGGGGCAATCAGTCATTTTACCCTCACTTACAGTATGACCTTATGTGTCCTGATGCCTTACTCGTCCTTTCTATTTCTGTTCTTCTACCTTATTCTGTCTTTGTCTGTCTCTCACTGAAAAGAAAAAAAAACATCCTTTGCATTTTTCAGGGTGCTTGAAGGACAATATGTTGTACGATCAAAGCAAGAGCTAAATCTTGGTTTCCAGTCAGCTATTCCATGTAAACTCTCGTCTTTTATCCATATTTTTCAATGGTTTCTGGCAACAAATGCATTAAATATACCCACAGAATCTAACTTCAGAGACTATTTCAGAGAATAATTTTCTTGTTTTTCACCAGTAGGGATTAGATGGTAGTCGCTGCAAGGACAGAGCACCAAAGTTCGGCAGCATTGCACAAACCAATGCAGCATGCAAAGTGGAAACACAATAGAGGCTGCAGGGGAGGGAAAGAATGGGAGTGTTAATGGTAGGGAGTGAAGCAGAATTTAAGGAGGCCTGTTAAGTTTGTGTCTCTTAATTCTAACGTCAAATTGAATTTTCATTGCTAATGATATAGACATTAAAAAAATACTCACTTTACACTCTAAATACAATAAATTGATTTGTTCTGTCTTTAAAATGAAAGGAACAGTTTGGGAAATACACTTATTAGGTTAGGTTGAAGAGTTAAATGAGGAGTCTGATACCACTCTAATGTCTGTATGGTAAATATAAAACCACAGTGAGCAGATGATTAGCTTATCTTAGCACAAAGACTGGAAACAGGGAAATGGCTACCCCAGCTCTGCCTCCCAGCCTTCCTAACGCTCACAAAATTACATGTTACATCTGGTTTGTTCAATCTGAGCAAAAAGCAAAGTGTGATTGTAAGCATATTTCCCAAAAATATTTTACAAATTGTCCAAATTTTCCTTTAAAGGTCCAGAGTGTAAGATTTACAGCGGCGGAGGAAGAAGTATTCAGATCCTAAAAGTACAAATAGTAATATAACAATGTAAAAGCTGTGTGAATCAATGTGAAATCTTTAGAGCGCCTACTGGCTTTCAAGATGGTTGAATGCAGAATATTGATTGAGGGGCAAAGTATCCTGGATGTTACTTTCCACTCATTCGTAATGGAGGCCAGGTAGCCAAGTTTCTACAGCAGCCAAAATTAGATGAACAGAACACTGGGTTTTTATGTTGGTTTGGTTTTTTGTTTGTTTTGTTTCTGTTTTTGTTTTTTTGTGAGTTTTGTGGCCTCTGTGTTTTCCACTATGTGCTTGGAATGGGAATCGTGAGTTGGTTGCGGTCTGAAACCTCGCAGCTGGATGCCACTAAATGCTACACACTGGTCCTTTAAATCTCATTGTAAATTGGGCAACAAACAGCAGCTCTGGTGTTCATTGTTGCTTCATTCCAATGAGGTCAACAGATCAAGATGAATGATAATCAGCTTTTGTTCAAGGTGACTTTTGGCAATAAAATCAATAAGGCCAATAGGGCAATGCCTTATCATAAGTATTCAGCTGTCAGGCACATAGTTTAATCTTTGGACTAACCAGATAAAAGAAATTAAGCGATGCATCATTAATATATTTTAATAACCAAATTTGTGGTAGATGTAAAATGTTCCTCTCGGCTTGAGTATTGATCTAGTGCAGAACAGATAGCCATTGTCATCTGCTACTATACAGAATATTACAGGACTGATTTTCCATGATTAACTTTTCCATATGGCAAAAATTCTATGTAGTCAGGAAGACGGATGAAGATGATGGATGTGAAGGCTCCACTCGGTGTACATTGTTGTCTGATCTGTTCACTGTGGGAGGAACAGACACAATCGTTGAGTTACATGATGGACTGAACTCCCTGCCCCCTCTATTAGTATTCCCCAGAGGATACCACCAGATTCACTCATGCTGGTTCCACTTTATTCTTTCCAGTGGCACACCATACTGTAGCGTCGCCTCGCCATTCTCTTTGAACTCACTAGACCTTTCAAGTGATAAGAATTGGAATACGAGATTGTGAAGTTAATCGTTTAATTGAGGCATTACAGAGCAGAATGCAAACACCCCTGAGGAACACTTTCATCCTCCTCTCCCACCACGATCCCATCGCTCTGGATCTTTAACACAGCTAGTTCAAATGCCTGAGACGCTTTCAACCCGTCTGTTGTGGCGTCAGAACAGATGCAACGCAGCCTGGGAATTTGCACAGTGGCAGAAGTCGCTCGGGGAGTTTGCAGAATTGTCAATGAGGCTGTTTGGATTCATGGTGCTGCAGAGATGCTGATTCAGTAAGAACCTCTAGTACAGTCTGGTTACATTTGTACTCTGGGTTAAATCAAATCTGTGTGGAGGAGCTGGACAAATACAGCCCAAGAGCCTGTCAGTTTCCCGCAGCACTGATCTCATTTATGTCGACTGGTTCTCTCTCAGAGGTACTGTGTACATGAATGTATTTTCTACGTGACTTGACTCAGAAGAGCCCAAGAGTGTCACTTTGTGTAATGATTGTTGTCTCACAAAACGAATCACCTTTATTTCCTCTATTAGTCCCCACATAAATTGATTCAGAGGAACCACTGGACCTGCACTGCACATGTTCAGTGTGGCTGTTCAGCTGCAATGAAAATGAGGAATGAATATTTAATTGTGGATATTAAAAAAGATGATGCAGTGATAAAGGAGATGTTTTGCATGAGCAGCATACATTCAAATATACCTGCACTGACCTTGTGACATTGACGTGGATCCTGTGCAGCAATGACTATCAGCTGGCAGCCAGGCCTACGGAATATCCATTAGTATTGTAAAGTATTGCTATATAGTCTTGCTATCACTGCTACTGCATTTTCACATTTAAAGCATTTAACCAGTGAAAGACAAGCAGACTTTATAATATGAAGAAGTCAGAGGAAATGCAATATATTTGTCAGTTAGCATAGCACTTAATATTACTTATCGTTCATCAAAAATGTGTCTACAGAACAAGACAAGTCATTTTTGGTATTTTTTGACAGCAGATCAGTATGAAATATTGCAAGGAATGATGGAACAAGAAGGAGCAGCCACAGTGAGCTGTTACATGAAGAGCTGCAGGTGACAGGCTGCACACCTCCAACTTCTCAGCGAGGTTACCGGCTCCTTTCACAGTGCCCTGCTAATCACAGACTCCTGCCATGTGTTGCATAATCAAATCACAGAATGATGAAAAAAGTCCAATTATTGCCTCCTTTATTGAAACAACAGTACTATGTTTAGCTGCCCCAGAATTATGTGACCTGTAGAATTAAAATTTGCTGTTACCATCTGTAACAACAGACATCACATTGACAAGTGCACTCAGTAGAATGCAGATCACTGCCAGGCAACCCGAGAAGATTATTTAGATGTTACCCCTTTTGTAGTAACCAACATGTAGATTAATTCTATCACAATTAGCACATAATCTTTTGAGTTATAGCCAAAAATGTGATTTGTGAGGTCACATTGACCTTTGACCTATGACCAAATGGATGTTTGTACCAAAACTTGAAGAAATTCCCCCCAGGTGTTCCTGACATATCGTGTTCATGAGAGTGGGCTGGACATGAGGTTACAGTGATCTTGACCTTTGACCTTTGACCACCAAGATGTAATCATTTCATTCTTGAGTCCAAGTTGATAAAAAAATGTCCTTATCGGAAGCATTTTCAAGTAAAGAAGTTATCATTATGGATTTCCCATGTTTTTAGACAATATAGGTTAATAAAAATGACAGAAATTTTGTAAAGAATTGAAAATATTAAAGACTAATAAAAGTTAAATAAATGTAATTTATTTTATTTTATTTGGTCTGTCAGTGTCTTCTTCGAAAACCTCTGGTCCTTGAACAAATGTAGTTTAAGACCCCTACTGTTCAGTATAATGTGCAGTGCTTTGGATTGCTTTCTTTCTTTCTTTCTTTCTTTCTTTCTTTCTTTCTTTGCACTTCTAGTTATTTATTTGGCAGGGTTGCACTTACATTTTTTGCGATTTTTTTTCATCCACAACTTTTTCTTATTCCTTGCTATATAAGGAATTTATGTTCTCAATACACAGCATGTTTGTGACCAGCTGTATATTCCCCACACAGAGGCCACAGGGAACACACTGTTAAGATTCAGAGATCATAATCTTGTTTGTGTTTGTCCTGTGGTTTAACAATTAATATCCTGTGGTTAACATTGCTTGGGATAGAGGAGATGATCAGCACTATACACAGAAGGCAAATTCACAGCCACTGACCTTTTTTCAAGATGAAAGCATGCTAGAAGTGACCTCACTCTTATACTGTCTCAGGGGAGAAAATGGGATGTTATACCTTACAGTGAAATAACAGTTTAACTATTTTGCTGCAGTATGCTAGACAAAATGTACTTTCCTGTTATTTTAAGGGTGCAAAGTGAAAGTGAAATGAGAAGATGAAGATGAAGATAAAGAAGAGGGGCATAGGAGATAGGGCAGGTTGACACACTGCCTGACAGGACATAATGAAGTACAGGGACACTCGATATGCTTGGGCTCACAGTGCCAATTCCTAAGAGGAGCAATAATTACTGTAAAAGCCACTTGGTCCTAATGATGATAGTGAAGCAGCTGCAGACCCCCAGCTCTTTGCGATCATCACTCAGATGTGAGTGTGTGTGGTGGCGGCTGGCTAAAAATGTCATGCAATTATTTTCCAGAATGTCCCTTCATGGGTGTCCTTCAGGGTGGCAAGGTTAAATGTAAATCATGAGCCAGAGCATTCCTCTGGTTGAATGTCTGGGTGTGCTCAGATTTGGATATTAATAGAAAACTGGAGTAATTGTAAAAACTGTGCATCCATAGCTGATATATGTGTTGGCTTTAATCATGATTATTAATGACTTAAAAATCAAAAGGAGCCTTTGTGTGCAAGTCAATAAAGAAAAATGAACACGGTTTATCATACACTGCAGCATATATTATAGTCAGTGACATTATAGAACAGGGGCATTTTTAATCTCCACCTGCTAATTAAATTTCCATTGTTGATTGAACAATGTGTAATTGCATCCAACACTGACCTTTGACCTTATTGATGTTTTCACTTAACTTGAAGATAATGTATGAGTCTCTAAGTGTCTACAAAATTTACCAGTACTGTTCATTTGCTTCAGTATATTACAACAAGGTGAAAACTATGTTCGCTTCGTTTCGTTTCGTTTCGTTTCTTTTCTTTTCTTTTCATTACCACACAGTGAATGTGAACAGGGAGTTTTTAATGTAAACTTCCAAAATAACGCAGTGTGAAGTTATGCTCACTAAGCTAGTTAGCTGGATGTGCTGATGATGCAGCTTGGGTTACAACAGACACCCTGTTTAACATCCATTCCTTAGATTTTTGTTCTGTTGTATTTGCAGTTTTGAAGGGGGTATAAAAAGAGAAAAGAAAAAAAACACCATTGAAACTCTTTACTCACTTTATTGTTATTTACAGCAACCACACTGAAAAATATTAACTGGCCTGCTGAGCCTAGTTACAGTTGCTAAGCTATGATTAGACAATCAGGAGGTGTTGAGAGAAGTAAGTCTGAACTTTTAAATGTATTTCATGAATTGTATTAAAATCTATCAACCTTGGGGCACCCTTATATCTCAGTTCATAGAACGTCTGCCCATGTACTGAAGCTGTTAGTCTTCTACAGCGGCCGCCAGTTCCACTCCCTCCAGCAGCCACTGGAGAGGACCAACAGCCTCAGTACATGGGGCGCACGCTCTACCAACTGAGCTATAGGGCTCGCCCAGAAGTCCTCTCTTTTGAGCCATCCATCCACCCCAACTCCACCATGTGCAGGCTTTCTCCCTCTTTATACTACATTAACAGCCCAGTGCATCTCATACAGCCATGGATAAGTTTACATTCAAGTCACTTGAAAAGCCTGGTGCATTTCTTCCAGCTGCCAACAGGTACCATGTGCATCTGTATGAGTCGCAGAGGGGCAGTGACAAAATGTCAGTATGTGACGAGCTGGGAATGAGACTGACTGGCCACTATAATTTCTCCCACACATTTGGAAGAAGTGGGTGGGGAGATCCCACGAGATACCACTAAACGGTCCACACTGGTCCTTTAAGGTTGTAATACTTCCATTTATATGACTGGCAGTTAGTTTGGTAACATATAAAAGTGGGATGGGCAGGAGGAGGATGTTGCCAGTGCAGATCTGGAATCAATCAACTTGCAAAAGTATCAGTTGAAAAGAATTCTTGTTTTTCATTTTTGTCCAGCAATACTTCTATCAGAACAGTGGCTGGCATATATGTCAGCACAACATCCAGGAATGAAAACTGCAAAGATCCTGCATTTGGTGATGATAAATTATGTCTAACATCTGCAGCTAATTAGACACCACAGTCCAGACAAATGCAAGATTTAGTCTCTATTTCCAATTCTGAGAGTGCTGCATGACTGAAATACCTAAAACAGAGCTAAAAACAGGGTTTGAAGTAGAAATCTAATCACATAAATACACTTAACACTTGCCTATAGCAACAAAAAGTGCTCTGTATGGTGGTAAAACACTTGCTGCCTGTTTTATGTTTTAGCTTCATTTTATTATCTTAAATGCCATGTCTTCACCAAGCATCCATTCAAATAAACACACTAGGTTCAAACTTGTTTCGCCTGAACTCATTGAATTCCCTCTCTGAGGGTATGTGAGAAAAGATTCAGCCTGTTACAGTTCACTGCCCACCTCTCAGCACTCCTCTCCCTCCCCTTGTTCCTTTGCCCTTCCCCTCCTCTCCTCTCCTCATCCGTCTCCCAGGAGTCCCACAGTGCAGTGCAGCTCCTGCTCAGGTTCACCAGGCACTGCTCGTTCAGTTCATGCCCATTGGCAGCTCCCTCATTTGTGCAACAAGCTCTTCTTTAATGCAGTCTTTAGTTAGTAATGTGGTCTCTGCTGATCTGTGAGAAGCCGAGATAAGTTCTCTAAGTGGACCGGAGCTTGGTCCTGGATATACGATTTCATCCACTTGTGCGTTGGAAAGTTTCTGCTGCCAAATGGTTAGAATTAGGTGCTAATTATTTTAAACAAAGAAGTCATTCATTCCACTTATTTGAGACATAAGAAGCTGGATTGTGACGTTATCCCACCTGTTACACAATCATGATGTCATGGCAGTGCAGTAAGGAAAAAGTGACTCAAGCCTCAGTCCCCTTTATTGCTGCTATGACATGTTGTCTGTTCTCACTAACGTCCAAATCACTATATTAGATGCTTGTGTGCTGACACACCCTGCGCTCTGTTCTGGTGAAATACAAATTACAAGCATCCTTTCCAAGAGGGTCTCTGTGTACAGTACGACATCTGCTTTGGCTATTGTTCTGTCTGCAGCTGCCTGGTTGCATTTAGTTCCAGTTTTTCATCGCAAAATCAGGCTTTAAAGCAAAGTGAAAATAGCACATTGTGCACCAAAGCAGTGAATAAAGTGGACATTTTCAGTTTAGTGGCTCACTAAATCACTTGGAGATGTTCAAATACTGCAGCCGTGACCGCAGCAGATCCAAAAACTACCACTCTCACTTGTTACTCAAGGCTGCAAGTTGTTTGCATGCAAACAAGGTCTATATTGAGGATGGGCGCTGCAGCTGAATGAGGCTTCTGTTCTGTTTAATAAAGCAGTCGACAGCTTCTGCTCTAGCATCTTTTTTTTTAAGCTGCGGAAAATACAGCTTGGTTGTAAAATTAAAATTAAGGAAAAGACTTTATGAGGCTTTGATGAATATATGATACTATCATTATTTATGCAAAGGCTACATGTATCATGCAGTACATTTTATCAGTGTTTCCTTGAGCTGAATTTTTATGATCCCTCAATGATACGCCTGGTTGTGCTTTTCCAGGTCCCATAAAATATCAAACAATGTGCTTTTCATTTTATTTTCCCCACCTGAACCTGCTGGATGACCCCACTCACCTTGGTTTCCAGTGCAGCCATTCAGCAACAGAAAGGGGAAAATCAAACTGATGCACTAACAAGGACCAATTTTTAACCTCAGTTAAATAATAGTTTAACTTTAATTTATGTTGTACGAAAATTACCCTTAAACTTAAACTAAGTTTAAATTATAAACATTTAAATTTAAAGCTCTCTTTAAACCCATATAGACCTTGCTTTTTCTCTAAAATTAGATTAGATTTATTCATTTTAAACTTACTTTTGCTAAACTCTGATTAGAACTAATCTTAAATTAAATTAATCTTTGTTGGTGCTCCCAGTGTAACAGTTAAAGTATTTTTAGGTTGGTTTGGTCTTGATTTAAAGGATAAAACCTTCATTTAGGAAGGCAGATGGTACTGGAAATATAAAGCCATGTCAGTGGTGAAGGGGAAGGCTGGCGCTGTTTAGTTCTGCTGACCTCACTGACTGAGCTGCTCTGTCTCTGGATGGCAGATGTTCGCTGGGAGAGTGTGCATTCGTTTCATGAGGGAGTTGAGGCTTGAGTAGCCAGTCAGGGTCAGCCTGGGTCTTAAGCTCTTCATTTAGCAGCTTGCCAGGAGACGCTGCAGAGCTGAAAGAATGTGTGAACACTGCCCAGTTTGTGATTTAAAGGCTGCCCAGAGTTTTGCCTCGGCCGCTGTGATACTATTTATACCGGTAGCTGTCCTGCCGGGCCTGAATGAGCTGGGAAACATCAGCAGATTTTTCATCCCAAAGCCCAGGAAAGCACTCTGGGAGCAGACGCTGTTGTTTTTTCAAGCTCCTGTTGACAAAAATCCAGGCATGGGGAGAGAGTCTTCACAAGTTTCAGGCAGTGCCTAATAATTGAATGTTTTCTTTCTCATCTGCTTTTTCCCCACTGGATTTTGAGAGATCCAAATGTTTATTTAAAAAAAAACACATTTATTTTTGGCTGTGGCCTACAAAAAACAACTCTCACGAAGGGCATATTGCAGTAGCTCCTTTCATGTAAACTTTGGCGCACACACACGCACACACAAATCCAAAGTTGATAGTTAATTACTGGCCTAATTAGTCTTTTTATCTCTTACATGTGATGGCTCACTATCAGGGCTCATTAAAAGCATCAGTGTTGATATTGTCGAGGTTTATCACAGAAGTCTGAATAACTTTCCTGCCTTTATCAGAGGCGTAACAATAAATATCTCCCGTCAGCTGTCTATTGTCAATATACAAAGTTACATATTATACAGTAGTGTGCTGTGGTTTAGTCATTAGAAAAGGCAGGTTTGTGTTGTTTGGGTCTCTGTATCGACACATGTCATTTCCATTAAATGAATAGAATGGATTCAGGAGATGCAGATAATGAACACTGTTGACATAATGGAGGGGACAGCAAGAGAGCAAGCAAGAGAGTTTCCATTTTAGGGTTTCTATGCATGAAAAGCATTAAACGGCTGCTCATCTGAAGATAAAGAAGAAAAAGAAAAACAACCATATAAATCCCCTTGGGTAAATTAGATGTTTTCACTCCCTTTTCTTTTTGATTTTCTTTCATTTGACAAACAGGACCTTAATTCTTTTGGAGAAATGTCAGAGTGGTGCGGCTGCTGCAAAGCATCACAGCAGCACAGCGCCCTCAGCAGTTTGTGGTTCAGTGCCTTGCTCAAGGGCAACAGTACTTATTAAGTAAACTGGCACCTCTCCAGCAACCAGTCTGCACTCTGCGCCCACTGAACTCTGAATGCCACCCCAAAGCACCTTGAAAAGATACAGTATCACTTCACTTTAGGCTACATTTTTATATGTGTAAATACCAAGAACAGCGTTTTATCCTAAGTAAGAAATACTACAGTCCTCCTCATCCTCTACTACTACTGAAATCGATGATAATTAGAGTTAATCTATTTATTTGTCAAGTAAGCATCCTAATCTCATTGTTTGTTCTTTTCCCCTTCTCAGTATATTGAGTTGTGCGGCTGCCAAATTAATCCTTGACTGAATCCTTGAATGTTTAGGCTATACAGTTGATGGTATTTTGAACATGTGAATAAGCACAAAACCTATAGTGTGTTGTGTAGATCATTTGTTTTCACTTTGGACATTTGTGTCACAAAACTCAATTTACCACTTGTCTTCACAGGTACTCATCTGAGGCAACATTTAACATAACAGGGGGGAAAACATACATTAACAGACATTTGCACAAAAACACACACTAAACCACATTTCCACTATGATGCTACATCATTTTCACACAGTTGACTGCCTTTCATATCTCCACCTTAAGACAGAATCTACTGGTGGTGGTGTAATGAAGATGCTGCTTTTAAGTGCTATTGGAAATATTTGGACTCCACATAGCCTGTACTACACTGGGTTAATCAAATGCCTGAGTGAGCCAAGGATTGATGCATTTTACTATTGCTGCAATTTGTTTCTGTGTCTGTTTTTGTGAGATGTATGTTTTATGTAAATTACTCATTTAGGTGTCAGATGTGTAGTAACGTTTGGGAAAAAATAAATCGAACATCAGTCAAACATCATCAACTGAAATCTTTCCAATACTACAACAGAAAGGCAGTATTTGCTGATTGATTTTGGAAGTATATAACCATAGTGACCTATAAGACTGTTAATTCAGACCGAGGCTCTATCTTGTTCTTATTTCTGACCAAAAGTCTTTCAAATATCCATAGTAATGAGACATTTATGTCATTAACACTGTCTGTGGACAAAAGACACTTGAATTTGTGCAACCTCATGCTGCATCAATCAAAGTCACAGCAAATCTGTTTTGCTAACACCTTCACAGGTGAACATACCTGCATCAAAATCAGATTTAAACCAAACACACTCCTCAAAGTGTTTTCCCCACTGAGAATTAGACCTAAAATTTATATTTACATTTACAAACCAATGAGGAGGAGTGGAGAAAAATGATTACCTTATTTAGATGCACTGCAATAATTTGATGTTATAAATCTCTTGACTACAAGGTTTACATAAAGTAGTCTTTCCAAACTTTCAACACACATGGTGTTAAAGAACAACATCAGCATTGTCCACATAAATAGACAAAGCAATGAAAAACAAAACAAACAGAAAAAGACAACAGAAGCAACAAAAATTTAACATAAAGTAAATAAAGTAGAAATAACTGATAACTTTTTTGTTTTCCGAGAAAGAAATCAGTGACACACTGTTCTGTCTCCTTCACAAATACAAATAATTGGAATTAGGCAAGAAGATTAGATTAAAAAGAAAAAAAAGGACTATGGCAGTATCTGAAGTCACTCACCACTCACTATACAGTCAGTTTAATTTAACCTATTTTCAATGAATCATCCTGCGTTTCTCGTCCAGGGCATCTGCTCTTTTTTGTGTTTTTTTTGTGTGCTCGCTGAAAAATGAGCATTTAAGCCAAAAATGTACCATATATCACTCATTATTAGTGGTGTCTGTAGGTGTCACTGAGATATTTCAGCTCCTTTCGGTTATGTTTTATAAATTTACATGACATTACTCATACTAACTTTAATGCCCTTTTCATGAGGTGTTACATTTCTTTTGTATAGTTTTACTTGACCGGTGAAACTTTCAGAAAGGCAGCTGAGGGCTTTAATCCCTAAATTTACGAGGAGCATTTGAAAGCAACATGAGTTCACGCCTTCCATGAATCCTGATTGGCTCCCAATTACCAGCTGGGGTCTCCCATTGGCTGCTGAGCGTCCATTGAATCCCCTCCTCTACCTTTGTCAATTTCTTGCGCTCCCGTTGAAAACGCCTGGTTGTTGTTTCCCCGGGCGAGCCGAGGAGGAAGAAGTTGTCCAGCCTGCTCTGTGTCGGAGGTTAGGGAACACCGAGGGAGGTAAACCCGAGGAAACTTCACTTTCTTCTGGGACCAGAGGAACACCTGAACGGAAATAGAGTAGTGGGTATAGAGCCAGGAGGGATATAAAACCCTCATCCATCACCTTGTAGCAAAGCGCGGTGTGTGTGAGCGGCAACGAGCCAGCAGCGTGTAACACCGCTGCTGCTGCTGCTGCTGCTGCACGGGATAGTGCTGGAGCAAACAAGGGAATGACATAATCAACATACCCAGAGATGGTTTACTACCCGCGGGGACCTTCAGAGACATTATTATTACTACTACTGCTGCTGGTGCTGTGAACTTTTCTGTCCTATAACTCTACAGACGAGGAGAGGGATTACTACGGAAAGTGCTTCTTCTTCTTCTCATCAGCAAAGGGATTAATTAATTATGCCGGACCAAATCACAGTTTCAGAGTTTGTGGCAGAGACGAATGAAGATTATAAATCGCCGACTGCCTCTAACTTCACCACCAGGATGTCCCACTGCAGGAACACAGTGGCTGCTCTCGAGGAGGTGAGTGGGATTGTAGTCCACACAAACACTAATCCGCCTTAAACAAACAAACAATTAAATAGTTATTTGTTACTTTAGCTCGTCCTTCCATAGTATAACACAATTTCTAAAAATATTTTTTAATTTCAACGGTTTATGTCAGCTCACAGTGGGTCACCTACCCAATTTTACATAAACTGTCCTCCACCACACCTCTATTCATCCCTCATGCTCCATATTCCTACTGTAATCAGCTCAGTTATTGTTCAAGGCTTTTATTACTCTCCTGGATTATGATGTGTCATTATAAAATATCATCAAGAAGTTGTATTTGGTACGTCCCTCAGTGATTGGGCAGCAAAAGCAAGTATAATCAAGTCTGTTGTATTTATTAGTGATGTAATTATACCAAAAACTAAGATACTGTATAGCACTATAAAAAGTCCAAGACATTATTTATCACTATGTGTGTATATATATATATATATATATATATATATATATATATATGTATATATATATATATATATAATATAATCTGGCGATGCAATATGTATTACGATACAGGGATTTTTGTTGATTCCACATATTGTGATATATTGCGATATGTACTGTAAGCAAGGTGAAATACTGCTTTAAAAAAAAAATCCAATTTAAGGAAAACCATCACAATATAAAGAATACACCACCTGAGTTTAAAAAAAGTTCACTGTGTTTTGTAATCGAAACATTGAAGAGGGAAAACAAAACTGCTGTGTCGCAGTGTCACAGTCAGTGGTTTAAACCACTGACTGTAAATAAAGATGGACGACACGTCTCCACTTCCTCCCACTGAACGTAAGTAAAGCCATCTTGCGCTGGTGACGTCATTTAGAGCCAGAGTCTGTGCAGTAGTGACCACCGTTGGAGCTGTGTATCAAGTTCCCGCCCGTACAGCCGGCTGACTCAGTTGCGAGCAAAGCTCAGCTGGCTCAGTTTGCACTAATTAAAATCAAACTTATCTGAATAATGAACACTTGAACAAACATACATCAGCTTCATCATGAAATCACATTTCAGTTTGTCTCATCTGCTACCATGGAGGGGGCGGGATTTTTTTTTGCCATACTGCAGCCAGCCACCAGGTGGCTGTCGAGATGTTTGATGAAGGTGAGATGAAGGTTTTTATGACTGTCCTGGATCTATAGTGAGCTATTATTAAGACATTTTCATGAAGAAGCTGAATCTGTTACGTCCCCTCAGTGATTAGCCAGGTAGAGTCAAGTCAAGTTATATTCATATAGCTCCAAATCAGTATAGGGCTATAACTAATTTGCCTCAAAGGGTTTTACAGTCTGCACAACATATGAACTCCTTTATCCTTAGACACAAATTAGACTCTTTCAGATGGGAGAAAACGGAGGAAACATCAGAAAGAGCGACATCAAAAGGATTCCTCCTCCAGGACAGACAGACACACACAGACATGCAATAGATGTATTTTGCACAGAGAAGAAAAAACAGGAGAAGCACTGAGAAACAGAATGACAATATAAGGTAGAGTACAAACATATAGAGTGGAAAGTGATTTAAAAAAGTAGGACTACAACTAATGACTATTTCCATTACTGCTTAATCTGTTGATCATTCTTGATTAATAGATTAGTTGTTTGCTTCATAAAATGACAGAAAAGGTGAGAAATTTTGATCCCCGTTTCCCAAGGTGACACATTCAGATGTCTTGTTTTGTCCACAACCCGAAGATATTCAGTTTACTGTCAGCAAGCAGGACGAAAACAAGCAGAAAATATTCACCTTTGAGAAGCTGAAATCAGAGGATTTGGAGCTTTAATCAAAGGACAATCATCTACACAAACGGCACTTTTCAGTGGTGATCATCACCTCTATTTTGTCTGAATGCTCATTCCCACTGCGATAGAGGGAGAAGTACGGCTGCATCACACTGTATATGCACACAGTGAGCACTTTGTGTTCTTCAGGTCATCAGGAGGAAGGACACTTCCGCTTTGTTCCCTGACAGCCCACTACCACTGCCTCCCTCCCTCCCTTGTTATAGTTTCCCTACTTTGTGTGCTGCTGTATGGCAGAGCCTCGCCCTGCCTGATGGTAAAAATAGAATTTCCCACATGAGCAGCTCAGTGTATTATGTGTGTTAGTGTGTCTCTGCTCTGTAAGTTAGGGTATGCATGCAGATGTTAGGTGTTGTATGAAGAAATTGATCATTTGAATTTAACTGTGGAAAAGTTTAAGTTGTGGTCCAAATGGGATAGAGACAGATAATTTGTGCCTAATACTTTTTTATTGTAAAGAATGTATATGTGCTGAGATGAGATAAGTAGCCTAATTTCTAGGGCAAACCCACTGGACTTAGCGCAGGAAAATGTCCATATTAGTGCAATACTAAATTTATTCAGTGCAATAATTATGGTTACTCTTGTGCAATAATTCACTTTACTCTGTTGCATAATTACATCCATTCTAGTGCAGTCATCCTTGCGCAATAATACACCTATTCCAGAGCCAGTTTCACTACATTTATTTATTCCACTTATTCTAGTATTCAAGTTCACTTAATTCATAATTCTACTTAAAACGTATTCTACTTTATGTCTCAATGCCAGCAACAGCCGTAACTAGAGGCATTATGTTTTTGGGCTTGTCTGTCGATCCATCCGTCCTGTTCTTGTGAATGCAGTATCTCAAGAATGCCTTTCAGGATTTAATTCAAATTTGGTACGCACATCCATTTGGACTCAAGGATGAACTGATCAGAGTTTGGTGGTCAAAGGTCACTGTGACCTCAAGTTTGACCCATTCTCCTGAACATGATGCCTCAGGAACACCTTGATGGAATTTCTTCAAACTTGGTACAAACGTCCACTAAGACTTAAGGACGAACTTATGAGAATTTGCAGGTCGGTTGTCAAAGTTCAAGGACACTGTGATGTTACAATACATGTTTTTGACCATAACTCAAGAATCCATATGCTAATTGTGACAAAATTCCACACAAATGTCTAATAGGACATAATGATAATAAGATGGTATTTAATATCCAAAAGCTCAAAGGTCAGCCTCACTGTGACATCATAATGTTCAGCTCTCTGTCAGTCCTCTGTGCTCCTCTGTAAAAATAATCTCTAAGGGACTGTTTCTCACTGGAAATTATTCACTCTTATCATACATGTGAATATAACTTCAATTTCATACTTAAGAACTTTTATTTAATTCCTTTAAAGTCTACAATACATACTTTTTTTTATATGAGCTGGACAGACATGGATGTAAACAGCACCTTGACTGGATGGTGGAGGCTTACAACTGTGAGGCAGTAATTCTAGTTTTGACTTATTTTTTGACTTTATGTTTGTTTACTGAGAATTGTTTTTGCTCCTCTGTGTTTCTTTGTGTCTTTTTCTTTACACACTGATCAGGAGTAGAGCTCCAAATTTTGTTGTGCTCTGTACAGTGACAATAAAGGCCTTCAGTTTAATCTATTATTTCTATTCTAATGTTGGTTCTACTTTATTTTTAACCTGTGTTTGAAGCGTACTGGGCCAGGCTGCCAGACAAACACCTGCTCAAGCTGACAGGTGCTTCATGTGGGCGTCAGACAGACACATTGCTACGCTTTGTTTCATTCAGTCCTCTGCTGCTGGTTTTAAAATAGCAATTAATCTGCTACTGGGAGTGATTTCAGCATAGCTTAGGGTGGAATGCTTTTCCTGTCGAAGTTAGCAAATACATGTGTTGATTCTACTCTTTTAAAATAGTAGCTCAGCAGTAATAACTGGCTTGAGAGTCAAATTCAGCTGCTTTCTTTCAGAGATGAGCTGAATTGCTGCTGAATTGTTGTCACACAGACACGTAGAGTAGCGTGTTGTTGTTTCACATTGACCGCCCCACGCTCAGGCTCAGGGAACACAAGGCCTTATTGTTGGCACAACAAGACCTCGCTCACTTTGGTCTGTTTGACCAATTAAACACTGCAGTGGACGGGGGAACACTTCCACTTATTGTGTGCCGGCCCGCCTGTAATCTCAAACACACGCATGCAAACAAAAACACATTTACATATGTACATAAGACTGGAATAGTAGCTGGTGTTTTATTAAGTTTAAAAATCAGCTCTTTCTTTATATTTATATTCATGTCCTGAAAAATCTGACAAACTGTCAAGAGGACGACCCTTTCACCCTTGAGGTTAATAATACATCGTCCTACTGTGTATTCAAGTCTAAATGAAAATAAAAAAATATCAGATTTAGCTGTTTTCAGCATTGTGCTGACTTTGAAACATTGTGCTGATTCTCTAGAACAGCAGTTTGTTATACAAGTACTCACTTCTCAGCTTGTACCCTTGAACTGACAGCTGAGGACGGGCTGATTGGAGCAGCGATGTGTCCTCTGATGCTACAGTCGGCTGGTATATCAATTCATATGTCTTGTTTTGAGAACTGGCACCTATGAGTTTTGACAATGGGCTGTCTGTTTTGTTACTGACTTCAAAATTTTTGCACACATACTGTTTTTGCCCTGTTGTTGTTTTTAGTGCATAAATATTCTGAATATGATAATGGTATCAGCTGAAAAAGGTGTTTTATAAACATTTTATTATGTGCATATTTTTGCATGAGAATATACATCTTACTGCCTATTTTGGAAGTGCAAATCCACAAACAACAGTTAAGTATGATTGTGCACTCCGAAAAGGGACGGTCAGGGTTCAGTGTTATTGTCCGTCAGTCAAGTGGGTCAGAAATCTATTCACCCGAGTCCAAGGTGATGTCTTGTTTTGTCAGTCTAAAATCCAGTGCAAAGGCTCCATCTTTGAGAGACTGAATACAGCATGTTCTGACATTTTTGCTGGAAGCATTATTCAAACAATTAACTGATCATCATCAAAAAAAGATTCATTAATTTACCACTTGCCCAGCTGGGCATGTGAATTTGCTTGCTTGACATGCCATTTTACCTGTCCCAGGCAAGTGGGTAATCCTTATTGTTGAGCCCTGGACAGACAGTTCACCCCCAAATCAAAAATACATATTTTTCCTCTTTTCTGTACTGCTATTTATCCATGTAGAGAGATATTGGCTGTAGAGAAGTCTGCCTTCTCTTGAAATTAATGGGACAAGATGGCACTCACTTGCGGTGCTCAAAGAACCAAACAATATATTTGAAAAATTCAATGTCTCTTTCCAGAAATCACGACCCGGTTACTCAATATAATCCACTTAATTTCTAGAAAGAGGTTTTCAGATGTATTTTTTGGTTCTGTGAGCACTACAAGTCAAGTGGCATGCAGTTCTACTATCTTTGAGAGAGAGCAGAGATTTTTACGACTGATATGTCCAAAACTGGGTAATTTACACCGAGACAAACTAGATGGATAAAGAGCACTACAGCTAAGAGGAAAAAACTAACTCTCCCTTTTAAAATAGTCCTCTACCACTTTATTGCATTTCTATAACTTTTCTGTTCTCACAATGGAGTTTAAAACAAAATCCATGAAAATCGATGCAGCAGAATCAGAGATAAGTGTGTTATACTAGTGGCAGGTAATGAAGCCTTAACCAGAGATAAGGAGTGGGCAACAGAGACCTGGTGAGCACTCAGGTTTTTTTCATTTGCAGACTTGTAGTCTTCAGCCTCAACCAGCACTGATTTATCAGACTTCATGCAGCTCCCTCTGGACCACAGAAGGCTTTACACAACTTTTTTTCGCATATGCAGTAGTACTTCCCCAGACCTGTAAACAGACTTTGATGTGTAAAATCAGTGGAGAAAAGCCTTTCATATGGTCACGCTCTGAATCACCATTACATCTGTTCTGTTAGGACACAAGTTTACTTTTCAAGTGGGTGTAACTTGTTGACAAGAGAGATTTGTTTGTTAGTAGAGGTGTGATTAATGTGTGAATCTGGTGTTCCAGATGGCTTTGGTACAAATTGCATCGAAGTTTTGCACCTCAGTTCTGTTACCTGTTCTGCTGAGAAAAGAGTGGGGATATACATTTACATCTGTGTACTGGTAGTCCACACACTAAATTAAAATTCATCATTACCAGCAGATCCTAAAAACAGCGTGGTATATGTCAACAATAGAGCTGAACTGCTTGATTATAGATCATAATGATGATTATTTTAACTAATTTATTGAAAAAAAGAGTCATTTAACAGTGGATTTGTTTAACTTTAAATATAATTCAACTGAAAAATAATACGATAAATAATGTAATGTTTTTTTTTAAATTTGGTATATGAAATGTGAGAAAGGATTACTGAAATGGGACTCTTGCGCCCTTTTTGGTTGCTCCAAGCATCTGTACCATAGACACACATCAAAATCCAAGTAGGAATTATTATCAGAGATGAAATATAAGAGAAAGTGTGTGCGGGGGGACATAAAGTCACTAACTACCCATTATGGAAAAATATAAACTGGAAATTAAAAATGAGGTATTTTAGTACTCCTTTCTTTGTTTCAAAATATGACCGAAGTGGAACGAATTTGTGCTGGGAGGACTGTAAACAGGTCGGAGATCACAAATGCATATTTTGGGAATGTCCAAAATTGAAGCTGTACTGGGAGGGGACTTGTACAGATACTGACTCATCATTAGACCCACTGTACTATATCATACCTGTTGGAGCTATACCAACAACAGTATGTATCTGTGTCATATATATTTTCCTGTGGATTTTTGCACTTTCTGAAGCACAGATTTCCTACGTGCAGCATGTATTTTTCAGTTCAGTCCACCAGTGCAATTTTAATCCAGATTCTGTCAATAATTAATGGCAACATTCACTGTTTTGAGCTTTTTGGCAAATCTTCGGTGCTTTGTTGGCTGTCTTTTCTTTTCAAGTAAAAGTTTTCCTCTTCTCTCTAAAGACGTGCTTCTCCCTCCCTGTGTTTATCAGACCGTGATGAATTAAAATGTATCCAGTACTTTGTATTTCCAAATCCAGCTTGCACTTGTTCAAAACAGCTGATACACTTACAGCCTCATCTTCTTAAAATGCATTTAAAACTAACTGACCTCAGGCTCTGTGTTGTTTATAGGAGGCCTTTAAACACATTAACAGGAGAGAGGAGACTCAGGCACTCAGAGGTTTTACAGAAATGGGCGCACAAATGTTGCATAATTACTTCTTTCTAAACTTAATTGCATCTGACACAACCTTAATTAGGCTAGTAGTTTAAACTGCTGGCATTAAGAGGCCATCAGGAGAGCTTGTGTGTGTGCATGCATGTTTGTGTGTGTGCTGGTAAAACCACAGCAATAAAAACCTGTTTATCCAGTAAGAGGATGTTGGGATTTGGGTCACGACCCCCCTTTGTGCTCCTGTAAAACATGGCTTTTCTTCCTGCACACTCGTATTGACTTTCTTCTGGCAGGTTCAGGCTTTTCAGTCATAAGAGCTCTAAGAACTGGTTTTCCTTTCAAAGCTTTGCTCAAAATGATCTGAATGGCAAAAGGCGATACTCTAGTACACTGGGAATACTATAATCTCGTCCTGATATTAATCATTTTGTCAGATACTTTGTGTTAAAGTATCAATTACTGATTTGAAGATAAGACCTTTGAGTGAGCCGTTGTCATGGTATTAATAACTTTGTAATAGGAGATTTTTTAATGAGTTTTAACATATGCAATCTTGTGGAATCAGGGTTCTTTTTAGCCCCTTTTACCATAGACAAAAAACTCACTAACACCCACTCACATCTTTTATGGGAAAGGGTACAATCAGCATTTTCTCCTGGGGCAAATAACTGCAGTGGTCATAGGTATTTATCGGCTGCTACTCTGATTGGGAGTGACATAAACAAGATACCTGGGTGGAAACGCTGATTTCACCCCATTTTGGTTTCAATGAAGGCTTGTCGTCTAACCGCTGTGGCTTTTTTGCTCCTTTTTCATACACATGTTCCTTGGTTTGATTTCGGTTTGACTCGGTGCATCAGCCCAGCACAGTGGAGTTTGCACCCTCTTTAAGTAGTGTATTTAAAACTGAATATACACACATAAATTTGGTGTAAAACAGTATTAGTCAAACTCCACCTCCCGTCTGTATTTTAGAACCCCTCCTCCTGCATTGCGCCACCTCCTATTTCACCGTGCTCAACCTCACTAACAGAAACGGGCTCCTGAAAATCACTAACATATCTTCTAAAATAATCGGTCTCCCCACTTCCAACCTGCCAGCCCTCATTGACACTGACTGCCACCATTCTGACCACAGCTCATGACCCCTGCCACTCACTCAACCCACACTTCACCCACCTGCCCTCTGGCCACAGATACAGACAACCAGTCTGCAAGAAAACAATTTTTTTAGGAAGAGTTTTGTTCCATCTGCTATAAATGCTTTAAATAGCCCGGGCACACTGTAATAGACTTGTGTTGTTGCAATCTTCTCTTTTGTTTATACTTTGTTATAAATAATATTTAATTAATATAACATATTACCTCAACAGAAGACAATAAACAATGAACCTGGGAATTCATTTGTTTTCTTTTCTAGTTAAGTTTGACATTGAAATGCAGAGAGCAGAATGCACAAAATCATTCTCCATATTTGATAAAGTGAGAAAGGTGATCCATTTTTCTTGTCAGTTGCTCAACAACAGTGTTTTCATAAGTTAAACCACTATAACACAAAGCCAATTGTGTTCTCAACTTTCCGTGTTAAAAACATGACCTCACATGTTCCATTTGAAGGAGGCACCATCAGCCCCGAGGGCAGAGCTGACCTCTGTGTTAAGTATTGATCTGTGTGAAAATGCCCCTGTGCGTTTGTCTCACCAAGAAAAGCTCATGAGGACGTCTGCAGGATGTCTGTCTGAGACCAGAAACTGGCACACATTGTAGTCATCTTAGGTCTATTTTTGCATCTGTGACTGTTTTATGCTCCACTTACTGAATCCTGCCGGGCAGAGAGACACTCCTAAAATGATGCAATCAATAGAGTTGTCTCCTTGAACAAATCTCAAGTGCATCCACTTCTAGCTCAGGCATGAAAATGGGTATATTTGTGTAATGTAACGGTGTTACTCTTTCAGCTCACTGAGCAGTTGTGGCAGGCATTTACAGCTTTGATTGTATATTTATTCTTTGGTAAAGTGGACCAGTTATTGTGATCACTGTATTACATTAACAGCTCTTTCAAAGTGTCTGAGAAGTGAATACAATGGGTCTGCAACAGATCTGACTCACACACTAGACTGCAGAAGATTGCTGAGTATTAGGACTTGTGGCGGCAACACAACCATCACTACTTGACATTCAAGACCAGCTTTTGTGTTGTCAGC
>JAJHUR010136338.1:0-55461 GCA_027495735.1 Lutjanus campechanus | reverse complement strand
CAGAGAATTCAGATCCATTACGCAAGTAAAATTGGCAATATCAGTGTAAATATACTTCATTGTTGGCAAAAGTTCTGCATTTAGCATTTGACTTGAGTAAGCATAGGAATTATCAGCTAAAATGTACTTGTGTACCAAAGTAAAAGTAAGTTAAATCAAGACTTTGAAGACCTTGTAAAGACGACAGTGGGTGCAATTTAAGACCTATTTTGCATCCATACTGGCAGAAAAGTACACGCACAGTTTGCATTTGTGTTTATTTCATGATGACTATGTATTATTACATATATTTAAATATAAAATCTACAGTAGGCCTAACTATCAGATAAAAGCACACATTTCCCTATAAAATATAGTGGAGTATAATTATAAAGTAGCAGAAAATGGAAAATACTTGCATATACAACGTACTTGAGTAAATGTCCTAACTTTCCAACACTATTCAAGCCCTGTGTGAGACAGCTAACCCTATTAACTTGTTATATGCTACACTGCTTCATAAGTGTGCCCATGTGCATGTAGTTACCCTGTGTAAACCTAGCCACACTTCACTCCCATTCATATTAAACTCAAAACTGAAACAGTAGATGATAATTATGTTTAATTTGCTATCGCACCTGCTTCTAAAAGCCTGTAAAAACACTGACAGTCCGTCCAAATAGCCACCACACCTCCTCTGGTCCTGCACATACACGTGACATGCTCAGAAGCGAGTCAAACAGGTCCCGCCCTCCTGCTCTAATTGGCTTCTCAACAGACGCTGCGGGTTTTCATTGGCTGCGGGGAGGTGTCCTTTACACCAAATTCCATTGCTGTTGTCTTAGAGATATGACGTCAAATGTATCTAATGTGATGAGGCTGTGGAGAGGAGTAATTTCGGGGAAAGTAGTTGTCCAGATCTCAGAAGAAAACAGAATAATTATCATCTTCAAGAATAGTTTTGTTAGTTCTTATAGCTTCTTAGTTTTCATAAGTTTAGTCTGTAACTGACTGGAACAGAGTTATTATGATGCTGAGACAGACAAGTAGATAGATAGATAGATAGATAGATAGATAGGACACACTTTACAAAAATATAAAAAATATCTAAGGACACACCATATTATAATATAAACAAATATAACAAATAATATATAAGGACACACTATACCTACTCAAATATGGGAAATATAAAAAATACACAGAGTTCCCTGATGAAGGTGACGTGTTGATACGAACAAACAACATCAACATATTAAAAAACAATGTATACATAACAGTTATAATCGGTAAAGTGGGTTATGTGTGGTTGTCAGACGGATTCATTCCCACTGTATTTGCGTTTTTACATTTACGGATTAAACAGAGACTTTTACTACTTGTTCTAATGTTTTGACGGCGGTGTGTGTGTGTGTGTGTGTGTGTTATTAGAGAGGAGAGAGAGGAGAAAAAGAGGGAGGGAGGCAGTTCGTCAGATAAGGGGAGGAGTCTCTCACTGACAAGAGGGAGACTGGCTTTTCTGAGTTTGTCAGCTGCCCCTAAAATAGCAGTCAGCGTGTAAATGTGAACTGAAATTACGTTTATCCACTGGAGCCACCGATATAGAGTGTCTATACACGGCGACTGACTTGGGAGTAAAGGTGAGTAACGGAAATAGAAACAATGTTGCGGAGTGTTTGAGGCAGCGGCGCTACTGGAGCTGTACAGTGAGAGTGAGAGTAGAAAAGCGCAAGAGGGAGACGTAGAGTGGATTTGGGAGACGGAGACGTTAACTGTACATATATCTCTCTATCTGTCCATCTGTCTTCTCCGGGGTGCGAGCCGAATACGAGACAGGGAGTGTAAAATCCGTGTCGTGTCACTTAGTATCAGTCATGTCATATTGTGTGCGAGATTTTGGTGAAAATGCCTGTCTTTTTGTAAAGGGTGCAGTCAGAGGCGCGCTGTTGATATCAGTCAATCGCGACAAACTTTTACAGGATTCATCGTGAGCAGTAATACGCCGGTAATAAGGTCCTTTACACCGGTTCGTTTGCGAGCTCTGACTCTTAAAACTCCCTCCCAGTTCATCGTGGGATCCGAAGTGTGAAGTGTTAAACTGTACTTTGTTAAACAGCCGCATCGTTCGGGCAAAATAGTAATCAATGTGTGTATAATAACATTGTTGAGCCATCGCAACAACAGCAGCCTACAGTTCACACAGTGACAGTAGAAGTTGAGGTTGATATTTAGTTTACAGCAAATTATGTGAAACTTATAAAAATCATGTAAACCCTCCCAACCTACTTAAGATTAAAATATAATGAATCAGTATTCAATATGTTTTGAGTTGGGTTGGCAGTTTTTATAGGTGCTTGACATTAGTGGTATTGAAATCTAGATGGTGCTGGTCAGCCCGTGCACAATGACATCACTACACTTGCTCATTGCCATACATGTTGTTACCAGTGTTGTCTGTAAAACACAGTGTAATCTGTTTAACATGAGGAGACTAGTAGTTGCATGACATGAAGCAGAAGCACTTTTAAGCTTTTATTTTGGCGTTTTAACGTGATATACGGTGATTCAAGTCCGTGTATTTGGATTTTAAACCGCTCAGTCATTACTTTATTTATGCAGGTTAAAACTGAAATAAGCTCAGCTGTTGGGAGGTGAATTAATTTGACACGTTTTGGAGGTAATGTTGTCTTGATAAACTTCTCACAACATATGAATATTAGAGCTGCAGTGATTAGTCAAATAATAAATTAGTTGTCAAGTTATCATTAAATTAATTGCCAAGTAATCAGTTTGAGCAACTATCTGATTCCAGTCATTTAAATGTCAATATTTCTACAACTAATCCATTAATCAAAAAATAATCAACAGATTAATTGACAATGAAAATATTATATCTTTATTTGCACTTTACTATTTAACAAGCTTTACATCAAAGCACATTTTATTTTGGCACTTTAACATAATACCCAATGATTCAGTTACTGATACAATATTTGTATAATGTTGTAATATTAGTCACTTTATTTAAGAGGGATGGTGGGGGTTAATGACTTAATGTGACACATTCTTGATAGACTTCTCACCACATAATAATTCCAGAATAATTTTTTGAAAATCCAACTTTTTGTGATTTTGAGTGTCAGGCGATGGGACAGTGCACAGTAAATTTCAGATTAGCTGTATTGGCAGTTTGGCACCAGAGTAGTGTGGTGAGTAAGGATCTTTGCTGCTTGGTGCTTCTTTGATTCTGCGGAACACTTGTGACCTTAACCTCTCGCCAGAGTGGCCAATGGCCAGCAGTAACCTGACCTTCTCAAATGTTTCTGGTGTATGCCTGCACCAAAAGTCTCTCATTAATACTGTACTGTACAGAAGTGGTAGTTTTTATTCAACTGTAACAGAAAATATCACTGGCACAACCTGATTTTTTTTTCTTCTCTTTTCAATTTAGGCTGCACAATATGGTAAAAAAATATCATATTGCAATTATTTTATTAAAGTTTTGACACTGCAATGTAATTCACAATTAGTAAGAATGATAATTTTTGCACAAATTTTCTTTTTCACTGAAAAAAAAAGCTAGAATCATGATGATGTGATATGTCTATAGCAAACAAACATCTTTTAGTACATCTGAAGAACAAAATTTGTAGGCCAGGTCATCTCTGCATCACTACAGTACTTCATTTTAATGCTGTTACATCACACACTTTTCCTTTATTAAAAAACTGCAGTGCAATTTGGATATTGCACTCGTCATATTGCGATAATACTTTGTTTAATTGTGCAGCCCTAGTTAATACTGGTATGAATTAGTCTTTAGAAAAGTTTGCTTGCAACTTGTAAAGTAAGTTTCGTGTAATTGTATTGTTAATATTCATCACATTTTGTAGATAAGCAACTTCAAACTGTGTATCAGCATCCTTACAGGCTGTGTATTGTTTACATACATATACTTAAGAATACTTTGCCTTAACTCCAATTGTAAATATTTTACTACTTATAGTATATCCCTAACCAATGACTAATTTTATTGTCAAAGTAACTCTTCAGGGACACGAGTTGTTGCAGCAGCATTAAAGTGTACTTGCATTTTTCACCGTTACTGCTGTTCTGACGGCATGTACATTACCATACCAGCTGGCTGCCAGTGATTTCTAAAGCAAAGCAGTAAAGCACCCTCCAATCTGCAGTCATTAGCTTGTGTGCTGCCCCGGGCCTCAGCAGTAATGGGCCTTGTTGCTCATGATCCACATCACGTGAGCTCTTATGTCTAATGTGTGGATGAGGGATTCTTTCAACGCTGCTGAAATGAATATCATTTTAACAATTTATGTCGTATATTAGTCAAAGGAATGAACATGATGTCTGTGAAGGCCCGGATAGTGCCATCGTAAATGTCTTTTTCATGCATGTGGTGAACTGTTGCACTAACCTCAGAGACCCCAAATGTCCTATTTAAACAAACACGCACTCAGATGTTTGATCATGTATCTATTAGATTAGATTCCACGCTGTATTTTTACATTTAATTAATGATGAAGCTAGATGGATGCTATTCACCGATGACTGCCACTGTTTATTAAATGTTTTAGCCTTGTTACATGTTATGTTTGCGTGCCCCTGCATGTCTCTGTAAATGTGCGTAAGTGCGTGTCAGCGTCTCAGCACAAGTTCTCAGTGGAAAGGGAGAAATGAGAGGTGGCGACGGTGTGAGGAGCGGGCAGCTGCAGCATCTTTTACTGCACTCCTCATCCCACTTCAATCTCAGTGTCTCAGCTTCTCCTTCCAGGAGAAATGTGGAGTGTGTGGGCGAGTCGGATCTGCAATTAACGCTGGTTGTCAGAAAGAGAATGCTGGCGTTTACACGATGCCTCTGAATCACTGAGTGAGAGTCTTTCTCCTCCACTCTCTCCTCCTCCCAGGACATTTTTCCAATGAGGACAAAAAACACCAGAAAGCTGAAAGCCAAGGATGTATTGAATGAAAAAGATGAGATAGAGGCTGAACATTCTTGGTCCAATAAAGAGGATAGTGTTTCTTTGATTGTTTGGTAAGCCAAGATGTTCTTTTGTACTGCAAATGTAGCTAGAACATTACAGCAATTGTGGATATTACCTTTGTTTTATAATTTTATGTTTTATATATTTTTTATGTGTTTGTGAATATAATTTTTGGATCTTCTATGCAACACTGAAGTGTCATCTATGCAGGGCTATTATCTGAAGTTGAGCTTTTAGTACAGTTGAGTTTTCTGACAAAGAGTGTGAACATAGTAATATAGTTTCTTGGTTTGTTTGGTCGATGATAGTGGCCATAATAAGGTAATGAAACAAAAGGAGGTTTGTTTAAGTTCACAGACAAAAGCACTGAAGTGATTCGAGACACTTTTTTCTTGTACATTAATCATTAGGTTTCATGTTTTCTTTATACAGTTAATTTTTACTCAGAAATTTGGTTCTATGGCGTGGCATTTTAAAGATTTTCTTTTAAGACAGCTCTAAAGGAAAGTGTCATGATTATACTCAGTGTAACATTGTAACTATTCAGCTTTCTCTTGGACTAACAAAAGCATCTTAGTAACATGATTCATTGTTTATTGGAGCTCTATCATCAATATGGAGATTCCAGCGTTTTCCTGTGAGACCTGGAGGTTGGATGCAGAATTTTGAGCCTGGCAGATAATGTTTTAGACCACAGTTAACTGTAGACTGTCCCCTGTAGACCAAAGAGAAAAGACTTGTGCTGCTATTTTTGTAAACAAATAGCTTGCCATTGTTTCATCAGACCTAAACTATACATTTAAAACAGAAAACTAAATAAATAGTTAGATTTCAAGTCATGAGACATGGTTTTTAAATTCATTTTTTTCTTTCTGTTTTTGGTTAACGCTAAATAGGTCACGGTGGGGCCTTTGATTAGCACGGCCACGGCCCTGGGTTCAGTTCCTGGCCCCTCTCTTTCTCTGTTTGGTGTTTGCATGTGCTGTCTGTATTAGACAGGACACTCGTGCTGTGATCATGAGCCGTTGGTACGTGAGTGAACTGGCACTGAGTGTCAGGCAACATCAACTTGCTAAATACTACTTACTGTTTTACATGGAGTGGTTGAGTCAAAGTTAAACAAACTGGCAACAGGGCATGTTTATATTGCATTATAAGCACATTTCATATGACATTATGATGAATTATTTATAAGGCTTTATAAAATACTTTAATACGGTTTATAATCATGTAACATAGCACATTATAACTACCATAACTTTAGCCAGTCCCCAAAAAAGACGTAAAGAACTCCTCTAACGTATCATAACAGTTCATAGATCAGAGCTGCAACAATTACAATCACGTAATTCGCCAAATATCTTGCTAATCAAATAATCATTTCAATCATTAAAAAGTCAAACATTTGCTAGTTCCAGCTTCTTAAATGTAAGAATTTGCTGCTTTAATTTGTCAGTGATATAGTAGTGAAGAGTATTTGGGTTTTGGACTGACAAAAGTAATAGTAATTGAAAATATAACTTTGAAAAAGTTTAATTTTTTTATTTATCCTTTATTTGAATGGTCACCAATATTTAACTGAAATATTAATAAATGTATTTGTTTAAGAAATCAGCCTTTCCTATCTGTGTGCAATTCACTTAGAAAATGTCTATCTTTATTCCAGCTTAAAAATTGGCTACATATTACCATGGCGGTAATTGATTAATTTTTTTCCCCTCTGAAATCGGAATTGTATCGACATTATTCCATTATTCTGTAATGCATAATATACACAACCTTCATAGAATGTTACCAGAATTTTATAAAACATTAAAATACAGTGCAGACACTTCAATAGAGTTTACAAATATCACTGAGTCAATTGATAAAACCCATGGTATGGTTATTACTTGTCTAAAGTGAAGTAGTAGAAGTAGTAAGTCGAAAAAGTGTTTCTTTTTAACTTAAATAAATGCCATAACATCTGCTATAAAACATTCAGCTCTGTCTGAAACTCTGTTGAGAATCTCCAGTATTGTTGAGGCTCTCTAATAGTCTCATGTAGGCTCAGAGGGTAAATGTATTACTCGCTGAGGCACTGTTTGTATAGCAAGACAGCTCGCAGTGACCTTTCAACTGTCCTGCCCTTGACTGAGACCTCTGGTGGTAAGCCACCTCGTTTGGCTCACTCAGCACATGTGCTGCTGAGCGGGGCAGAGCAGCTTAAGGCTTCGCCGTCTTTTCCTGTCTCCCGTGCTCTTCCAAACGAGGCCTGAGCGGAGGTCTCTTCACCTCCTCAACCTGGACCACACAGGAGAATCAGCGGGAGGATCCTCAAGCAGAGCCGCACTCCAAATCTGCTGTTAATCTGCTTTTCGCCACTATGATCCTAGTCTGTCTCTCACTCCACATCCATACTGATGGCTGATGGTGACTCTGAATACAAACAAACACACATATGCCGTTGTATAGCCACTGTAGCCACAGTAATATCAGAAAATTAGGGCTGCAACTAACAATTATTTTCATTATCGATTAATCTCTTGAGTATTTTCTCAATTAATTGATTAGTTGTTTGGTCTATAACATGTCAGAAAATGGTGAAAAATGTTGATCGCTGTTTCCCAAAGCCCAGGTTGACTTCCTCTAAAGTCTTGTTTTGTCCCCAACCCAAATATATTCAGTTCACTGTCATAATAATCCCTGATGACATATCATAGTCATTTCATGATTTATTATAGCAAATACAGTACAGATTTCTCCTTTAAGAGAAATTTGTCCTTTGTTTTCCCTCAAATTGATTAATTAATTAATAAAATTGGCAATTATTTTTAATAGTTGACTGATCAATTACTCGATTTATTGTTGCAGCTCTACATAAACACCATAGTTACTTTCTGTCTTGTATATTTGTAGTAATTGTGTTTTAGCCTTTGTTTTTAAAGCACCATGCGTCAGTTATTGTTGTATGCACTGTGTTAAGGCCACATTTTCTAATGAGCTGAAACAATAGCACATGCACTCTGTGTGGTTTGGGAGGGTAGAACGTGGAAGCATGCGGTGGGGCAAAGGTGATGACTTTGAGAAGTCGAGTCATTTAGCACCTCTTGAAGATGCTTCATTCTCCTTCTTTGGCTTTCTGGAGCGCAAGAAAAACCACACTCTCACACTCCGCATCATCTCAAGAGTGAGTGGGCCACACTCAGAGGACATGTAACCCCAACGTGTGTCTCCTGTGGTTTGGTTAGTCATTATTTTTTCACTTGTTTTCTTTTTGTTTACATGAAGAGGACATTTGCCTACATGGAGAAGAAATAATAACGAGTGGCTCCGTTGCTTCACAATGCTGTGGCGATATTATTATTAAGTTGAATCATGTACAGAGCAAAACTGATAGTTGAAAAGGAAGTTAAGAAAGACATCTCTTTGCTGAGTTGCGTTTTAACTGAATTTTAATGAGACTCTGGAAAAAAAACATAAATCAAAGGAATATATTATAATCTAATTTACTAGATCAAAAGATCTCCCATGATTGCTAATATACCCCACTGTATTGAATTCCTGATGTTGTACTGTAGATCTTAAAAAGCGTCTCTCACTGGAGATTTCACTTCTCTGGCTTTGTATAGAGTCGATTAAGTAGAAGCATCGCACACAGACAAACAATTGAATTATGTGCAAAGTAAACTTTCTTCAAAGTCTGCTAAGCTCTGTGTGATGAAGCTGTTTACTGTGTTGTTACTGAGCACTAAAATAGGCGATTTGAAGCATCAGTTGCAGCCTTTATCACCATTTAATCCAGCCTCCTATTATGTTACCCAAGATAGGAAAATGTAGTGTCCATAGAGAACTGTTTATCAACGGCTGTTGTAGTAAATACAGCTGTGAGACCTGGGTGTCACAGCTCCTACAGAGAGCATGTCGACTAAAGGTCCAGTAGCTGCTGGAAGGAAGACTTGGATCTCCTGCAGCTGGAGCAGCCCCGTGGCCTCCCGAGCTGCAGGAAGGAGGCCTGGCCTGTGATATCGTTGTTTTTCTGTTTGTCTGAGGAGCCCTGTGAACCAGACAGCTGGGGAGGATGTGATTCCTCCTATTATTCTGCAGCAACACATCAGCCATATGAACTGGGAAGGGAAATGACCCAGCCCCCTCTTCTCCCTGGAAGCTGCTCCAGTCCACCACAGGGCTCTGACTCGTGGTTCAAAGTTGTCTTCCTCTCTGCTGTTAGGGCTGAGCTCTAGCAGCGTGAGTACTTATGCATGTTCTTTTTAGCTGGAGTATGAGTTTCCAAACTGTTATACATTAGATGTTAGAGATACAGTGTGTTGTGTTTATGTTGTGTGTGCAGATAAGAAAGTCAAGTATCACTTTTACAAGCCACGATATCATCTAAAGGCTTTTACAGTTCAGACGCCATCCTAAACTCTTTAAGTGGACAAAAGCTTTGCAGTCTGGCAGATCAGGCTGTAACCGACTGTGAATTTTGTCCGACAACTTGGACTGGCTGTTCAAGACGAACATTTGACTATTAATTCCTTTTTTCTTCATACAGACTATCAAGCAATACTTTATTGAAGTGCCAGATTTTTGAATGGGGTTCGGCAGGATGTTCAGGATGATGTTCAGTGATTTTCTTGGAATATAGTAAACACGGCAAGTTAAGATGAGCATACACTGTACGATTTGAGCCCCTTTCTGACCTGATTTTTGAGCCGCAATCTGGCATCATTTGCTGTAGAGTGTACAGCAAGAAGTGCGATGTTCAGATGAATTTCTGACATGTCAGAAATTTTGGTTGGCCGTTGTAAGGCTCTCATGCAGTTGAACCGGGGCCACGAGTCGATTCCCTTTTTTCTCACTGCATGTAAGTGGCAAACAGACCATCTGAAATTGCCATGGCAACACGATGTGTCATGCGGGCGGAAAATATGGACATTAACATGAAGCTAGCCTATCTCGAATTCTCTCAAAGTGGACAAGGCACACTGTCCATGCATTCCTCCCCACCTGTGAGTCCATGCTGGCACCTCTTTCTTTCAGAAGTTTTGGCACACAGGACGGCATAAGATGATCAAGGCAGCAGGTTTCTGCCTCGTTAGCATTATTGCTTGCAAACAAACTAACTGCCTCGGAGCTTTCAAACAAATCTTTATTAACAATTGTTGATGGAGCGGTCCGCAGGGGCTGACAGGCCATTTTATTTTCTATTTTATACGTACAGTGTGAGCATTCAGGTTGTAGCTGGACTCTACAGTGTGAACACATAAAGTGTGAGCTTTGGCTCCACGTCATATACGATTTACTAGTGCTTTAGCCCTCCGAGCTAATGTGCAATAACTATGCCAACAACAAATTAGATATGTCCAACAATATTTTTTATGGAGAATATAACATATTAAGTTGTTGTGAGCTGAAAATTCACCATTTCTAACCAGAAGGCAGAAGATACCATAATAACGGAACGTTACGGAGGAAGTTCTTTCTTCCTCCGAGCTGCTGCCTCCGTTTCAGAACTGTATCCGTGGCGTTGTCAGCTGCCTGTTCCCATCTTAAACATCTTTACCGAGTGGACAGGATGACTTGACGTAGTGGAATGATTTCACCCCAGAGAGCAGTGTGAAAACACGGAACACTCACTCTGCACCAAGTGGGACCGATGTCACCAAAAGTACACTCCATACTGACTGGAAATAAATAAATAAATAAATAAAAAAATAAAAATAAAAATGGACGATTGACTTATATCTAACTATCTGCCATTTTTAAAATGCTGAATTCAGTTAAAATGGGTCTTTTAAAATCAAGGGCATGCAGAAAGTATTGTCATTGCATCTCTGGTCTCTAGATCCCAGTTCTCTATAGTGTGACTGTGATTGTGAGTGAGGTGTTGAGTCTGCCCGCTGTTTGTGCGTCTGCCCGTCTGTCCTCTCCCTTTCTCCCAGTCCACTTTCCATCTGTGTGCTGTGGGCTGCAAATCTAGTTGAAAATGGTGTAGTGTTTCCACCAGTGAGCCGTTGCCAGCCTGTATTCATGTCAGACTGTGTTGTTCTTGATTTTGTTTCCCTCCTCCCCTCAACCTCTGTCGCTGGTCCAACTGCCAGGGGTGCTCACAACGTATATGGAGGGGAGGGGGGGCATCCATCATCAGCCGCTGGCCCTGGGACTCAGGACCAGAGGCTATCAGCGAACAGTTTGACTGAAAAGATTCCTGGAGAGGCGAGCAGTAGTGGGGCCTGTGGGGGTCTCTCTCCCTCTTTCCCTTTCTCTGTCTGTCTCCCTCTCTCTCTATCACACTGTTTGCACACAGTGTTCATGTGACAGTTAGCACACATCATCTGATTTGGGAGAAACTGTGGGCTATAGTTGCAGAAATACCCCTCAGATTTGGTCAGTGAATGCTGTTCATTGATGGCAATAGTAGGGATGTCCTGGCAACTATTTGTGTTGATTAAACAGAAATTTTAATTTAGACTAGTCAACTAGCCTAAAGGTAAGAAAACACTGGTGAGAAAACATTAATTAATAGAGTTAAACATTGTCAGAAAAAATATTGTGTTTTTTATTTATTCTTTTAAAAATATTTTTTGGGGGGGCTTTTGCCTTTATTTGACAGGAACAGCTGAAGAGCAGACAGGAAGTGGGACAGAGGGAGGGGATGGCACGCAGCAAAGGGCCACAGGCCGGCGTGGAACCGGCAGCCGCTGCAGAGGCCTGATAGCCTCAGCACATGGGGCGCACGCGCCACCAAATGAACCACGTGCCAATAGTGTTTATTGAGAGCCAAATGAAGCTGTTAATATCTTCTATTTTAAATTAACAACCTCTCCAATAATCAAATTGTATTTTAAATGCTGCTGAAATGTGAGGCACGTTGCGCTGTCAGAAAACATGACAACTTTGCTGCCACAGAGTGTGGCTAATGTTAGCAGTGTATTGACACATTAGCTCCAAGCCCCTTGGAAGAGTGCCGATATTTAAGCCAATTTCATATAGTGGCCAAACTGCATAATGACAACATCATGTGATGATGCTGTATGGCCCAAAAAGAATTCGCCCCCAAAGACTCACACTGTGAAAGATGTGGCTGTAAAATGGAGAAGCGTATACAGAAGTTCCGATGCTGAAGTTGCTTTTTTTCCACCACTGAGCAGCTCTCATAGGAATCAGTGCAGGCCTGCCTCAGAAATGGTATCTAGTGTTCTGTAATACATCCATAGCAGCAGCAGCAGCCTGCTCTCCTTGCAAGTTAGCATCCACACACCTGTGGAGAATATGGTTTCACAGTGCCTGTTTATTTTGACACAAACTGCATACAACCTAATTTTCACGTTCTAGATCAAAATACTGCCTAATCATGCTCTTTATGAACTGTCATCTGCCCCACCTTGCTGATTACAACAACATCCATCTGCCATCTGCCAGAGCTGCAGCCACTGCTAGTGGTGGGCAACTGCGTAACATCTTAGAGGTGCTGACCAGTGAGGGTGGCAACATTTAATCAACTAGACCAGTCATTGCACATATCCCTAGTCAATAGATATTAAAATTTAGATAGACAGAAGAAAAAACAGCTGTTATGAGTGATAAAGAAATGATAGTTTGCCTTGAACATTTTTGTCCCATCCATCTGCCCTGTGAGAATTGGGCTCTCAGGGATTTTCTGCTATTAACTTAACTAAACTCCTGTTTACTATAAAAACACATCATTCAACGAGCAGACTTTGATTATTCACAATGAGAACTGTCTCTCAGTTTGACTTTACAGGAACCTAATAACATAAAACCCCATGACAGACATTCACAAACCCAGTTGTGTACACTTTCCAGCCCCTTGCAGCCTGTATTTGTCATGCTGTGTTGTCAGACATAGGGGAGTCGTTGGTTTTTTAAATGTTTTACATGAAATGAAATGAGTGATTAACAGGCTTGTGTGAGGACATTAACAGACTAATTCTTTACCATGAAATTGTAAGAAAAAGAGAAAAAAATCAATGCTACTTTAGCTAGCCCCTTTCACTGTTGTTATGACTCATGGCCATCCTCACTGCTCAGATTGCATAAACCTTTTATGTAATGGAACACTGTGGGAAAGAGGCATCGAGTGGAAGATAAAAATGGGAAGAGAAAATCAAATATTTATTCTAAGCTTTTTAATTTTTTTCCCCATTAAAAGCAGACATACTCTGAAGTCAGACGGTAACATATGGAGTAACATGTATGTGCACCAAAAACTGTTGTCTTTCAGCAGCGCTCACTATTTATTTAGTTAAATTTGCCTGCTGATCATCAAACACCGGGGGAGAATTGAATATCTTGAATCTCAGTGTCTAATCTGGATCCACAGTGTTTCCAAAGATGTGTTGAGATCGGGTAAATGCGCTGCTGCTGAGACACATTATGCATGACGTCCCTAATATCCTTACACTGTGGATTCCCCCTGGAGGAAGATCTTGGTTCATCTCTGCTGTTTACCATTTCTGAGTTGCGGTCTGTGCAACATCAAAAGGCTTCCATGGCACTTAACACAGCTCGCAGGGTTCCTGGGAGGATGGGGGACTGTTGCTCCCTATGGTGTTGGCATTATTATTTTTCCCTGGTGAGAAGTCCATCTGATGATAGACAACCATGCAAATGGACACATGCCATCACACCCCATCAGACCACAGCACCACATTGTAATGCTATACAAATTTATAAACCTCTAGGTCCATGCATACATTAATCTTAATGTAGTTGTGTTTATGTGTCTGTGTGCAAATGTTAGAAAAACAGAAAGACTAAATATTTGCTTCACCAAAAAGTCATGAAATAGTGAAAATTAAAATTAAAACTCACTCAGATGTGTATCACATAACTTTATCAGCAGGAGCAAAGTGTGACATAGGAAGTGTTCATCCAGAAAGAATGCTGAACACTGATGCTTCGCGATGTCAAGACATTGACTTGTTAAACTGACACACTGTCATAAGGAATGTTGGTGATGGAAGGCTTTCGCTCAGAGACATAGTTTGTTAAACCAATGGCATTAATATGAAGTGAGTAGTTGGCCATTAGTCTTGTCAATTGCATTTTACAGATATGGCGTGACATACTGTAGATTGGCTGATTAGAAATTACTTGTAAGGGTCAAGAGGTTAATGTAATAGAGAAGTTTTCTCAAGTCACAATGGCGCTCTACTCTGTGCCACTGTGAGAAATTCTGTAGCATTAACAGTTTGAAACTCTAGCAGGACAGTAGTCTCAGATTGTGCCTCTAGTTGTTACTTGAAGGCATTACTCGACTAGTTGTTGTACGTTTATGATGTTAAAAGTAACATTATTTACACTAATCTACATTATAGAGAAATTACAAACCATAATAATGAGTATTGTTCAAAACAATAACTTCCAACTTCACAAAAACAAATACTTGTGTACATATCAATACGATGGATTATGTATACTTACAAATTAACTTGCTTCTCAACCGTTTATGCCTCTCCTGATCCTGCCTGTATCTGCTGTTTCTCTGGCGTCCTCAGATTCTGTATCTGTACTATATTTGCGTTCATTTAACTGGCCTCTGTCGGTCTCTGAGGCTGTGTCCCAGTCTGGGTAGAGAAAGTTTATAGGACTGCTAACTGAGCTAACTAGCTAATAGCGGCTACAGCAGAGTTAGCAGCAGTGCACCAGTCTGTGGCTTCTGTGCTACACGAGAAAAGGTTTGTGTTACAACAATCCTCTGATACTTTTTTCAGAGGCCTAACATCAAGGTGCAGTTTCTGCAGTTTTGGTCCCCCCCCCGTGCCTATAGTGGACTAATGAAAACTTTGTTCAGTCGACTATTACAGGCAACCCTACTAAGCATCAAAGTTTCCAAAAAAATAAATGCCCAGCAATTTTTGCAAAACCCAGAAGGTCTTTTAACAACACTTAGCGTTGTTCTTAAGGCATTTCCAGAATCCACAAAGACTCTTCAAACTGTCTGGATGGAAAAATGTTTAGTCTGCTGCACAATAACCCATTTCTCAAGTTGCAACTGTATTTCTTAATTTTGGGAGGCAGGGATGACATATGTCCCTAGTCTTCTTTGTAAAATACAAGCAAAATGTTCACCAGATATTTTGTAAGAAAATATGGAATATTGGAAAGAAATATTATTAAAAAATTGTGGGGATTTATGTGATTTCCAGCTTATTGGGATTAGGAAAAAGAGTTGAAACTGGGAAATGGTTTAAAACAAAATTCTTCTGAAAAGGGGTAAATTGTTAAAAGACCTTGTTTATTCAAAGATCACTTGATGATTATTATTTGGAATTTGGATGCTCAGCTTTAGGACTTGAATGTAACGGTAATTCTTTCTATACACAAACTAGGGCTAGTAGGACACTATAGCAGCTGTACCGTACATCTATGATATCTCGGTTGTCAAGCGCATTCATTTTTAATGAGACATAATTCATCACCCTAAGCTTGCATCAAGGAAGTTATCATCATTTTCTTTGTTCATGAAAGTTTCACTCAAATGTGCATCAGGGGATTTACCTTGAGGAGGAGAGTAGCTTTTCGACATGAAATGGATATAACTGTTAGGAGAGGGTCATCTCTTTATCCTTGAGAAACTGAGAATCCATTCATTGGCTGGGCTCGAAAACCTGACTGACGCAAATGGATCATTGGGAATAGAAGTGTCCCAGCAGTAATTATGTTACAACGCCGCTGCCGCACACTACCACAGAGGTGGGATGGGATGGGCGCGGGGTGCTTCTTTTAGTCTTGTTTCCCTTACATCTTTCCACATAGTTAACACAGTCATACTGTCTTCTTCTTTTCTCCTACTCTCTGTCTGACTCTCCCTCCCTTCCCCCCTCTTTCTTTCTTGTTTTCTTTCTGTCTCTTTTTCATACACACACCTGCTATCAAACCCAAACACTCGTGTAGCGCAGTGGAAAGTTTCTGACTAACATTTATCCTGCTGCTATGTCTCGTCCCTCTGTTGAATGACTCTTGAAGTGAGGAAAAAGTTGCAAGCTGATCATGTCACAGATTTGTCACTGTTGTCTTCCTGGCCTCTCGATCCCTGCTGCCTGTGCCTTGAAGCCAAAGCACCAATGTCTGTTTCATTTTTTTTCCTGCTATCCAGGGCTCTGTGGCACTAAGTCAGTTAAAAAAGAGACATGAAATTAATGTAATGTCAATGGCGTTTTCTCATGAAACCCCAAGGCACTCAGTCAAAGTCACCTTGCATAGTCCTCTCATCCCCTGACGGTACTGTGAGAGTGAGATGGAGGATGTCTGTCTGGTAAAACTGTCAGCGTATGATGTCCTTTGGTTATTGGTTGTTATATCCACTCATCATTCAGATTTCATAGATTAGATACATGTCTGGTATTTATCTGAAGAGCGACATGGCTTCCGTTCCGTCGGCTGTATAACATGGCCTACAATGCAACATTTTCTCAGCGAGGACAGGTTCATCCTGTGGGGTTTTCTTTCCTTTTGATGTCATTTTGGAGGTGATAAGTAGCTTTCCGTCTCCTGGTCCCCGTCTTCCAGCACCATCCCCCAGCCCAAGCAAGGTGCTAGCAGCATGGAGGATTGTTTGAACTTGCATTGATCCAATGTGGGATTACAGCTGGGTCATTGGAGAGTTGGACTGAGCTACCAGTCATCAGGGCAGATTAACCACTCGCTGTCTGCTTGGCTGCCATTTCAGTGCAGGCTCTCACTGCTGGCTTTGTGGCTGTCCCCACTGTGCAGGTCACCGTCTCCTTTTGAACAACACATTTTTATGTCTTCCTCGATTGAGTTACATCCAGACTGATTTAATATGTAGAGGAAACATTCTGCTAAATGAAATCAGACAAGAAAGATGTTTGACAACCTTCTTACATGGCTTAAAATATTTCACAATGTTTCACAAAGAGCAATCTGTGAAACATTTACCAGTCTTTCATTTACCAGTCAAAATTAGCATGTATATGCTGTTTTTTTAAAATTCGGACCCATTTCATATTGCTGGTAGATGGTTTGCCTTTCTGTAGTTTTTTTTTTCTTTTGATCTGCACTGGAAAGCTGAAAATCAATCTCTGTGGTTGTAAGTTTACTTTGTCTCCTGCGTCGCCGTTTGTACTTTCAGTTACCTGTTTTATGTTACTGTTTCTTGTTCATTTTTCAGCTGATGAAAACCCAACATTTCCTGATTTTGCAGATTCATAATATAAGCCGTAGATAACAAAATGAATGGTTTACTTTCATCGTGAAGAATTCATCGGAAGTCAAATGTTGCACCACCGTTTAACAGACTCTCGACATTAGTTAAATACACACCTTCAAGCGGGTGCAAACTCTGCTGTGCTGATGCACAGAGTCAAACTGAGTCAAGCCAGGCAACACATGTGTGAAAAAGGAGCAAACAAGTTGCTGAAAGAGGTGAAAATTAGCATGTCCTCCCAGGTGTCATGTTTCCATCACTGCCGATCAGAACGGGAGTCGATAAATACTCATGACTACTGCAGAGACATTTGACCTGCGAATGAATGCGAATTGTACTCTTTCCCATTGACAAGACAGATGTTTTTGTACTGTGTAAAAGGGGGTTTCGATTTCCCTTCAACACCTTCAAGGTATTGGTATCATAATCATTTTACCCTCTCCTTTAAATGTTATTTAAACCATTCTGCAGTACGAGAAATGTCACCCCAAGCAATGCTGCACAGAGGAAGGGGAAGTGCTGCAGAAAGTCCATGTTTTGCAGACTGCCCCACCTCTCACTAAATTTCTCAAAGCCTCCTTTTTCACTTTTTTGTTCGCATGCCCTTGCGATAGCTCTTATTAATTATATCTCATTAGTTGCCTTGGAAACTGAGGTGAGGGAATGTATAACATGAGTTCAAAGAAAGCAAAAAGAAAGAAAGAAATCATGAGAAAAAGCAAGCAAGAAAGAAAGAAAGAGAGAAAGAAAGAAAGAAAGAAAGAGAGAAGGGGGGGAGGGTTGAAAAGAGAGGATGGAGAAAGTGGTTGTTGAGGGATCAGCCGTGTGTCAGATTAGCATCAGGAGACATTAACACTAGTGATGCTGCTGGGGCCACAATCCTGCCTTTCACTGCTGGAGAGGGAGATAAGCACACTCTCACAAAAGGGAAGAGGGGGAGAGCGTGAGAGGGCTGGCTTGCCTCCACTCCCCCCAGGCCAACAGCCCCATTTACAGGTACAGCACCTCCTGATGAAAGCAAGAACAAAGAGGTGGATGTTCATTTCCTACCGCGCTGGTGTCAAGGCTCCATTGAAACAAATCGCTAAAACTGTGGATTTAGGCTGCTTCGCTTTATGTCTCCAGTCTGCCAGAAGCTAATCACATCTGAGCCATAGTGTTGACACTTTGAGTTCGATACACTTTAGAACAGCGTCATGGATTATTTCACAGAATCCCTGTATCAATGCACATCAGATTACATGCGTGAGGCTGTTGCGTCCTATCAGAGATGTAGTTCTGTCATAATCTTGTTGTTTCGATGTATATTAACTTGTGTTGTGAGCTGTGATTCATTCTTATGTAACTGCTGGAGTGTTTGAATAACGAGGAAAGGTCTCTGCCTGCTAATTGTAAAGTGAGTGTGCACATCGTCCAGCCTGTGTAATGATCCTTCCAGTAAACATAATAAGCACACAGAGTGAAGCCACAAGAGATGAGCCTCTGTTGTTGTTTAGTCTCGGACTTACAGTCAGGATGGTAATAAGGGGAAGGATCAGAGGGGAAGGGTGTCCCCGAGGTGGTCCCTCCCTGTCTTCCTCCGTCTCCCTCTGACTCCCCCGCAGAGGGCATGTAGAGGGGTCCTGAATAACAGGAAGTGGAGGGGCAGGAAGTTGAGTCTTGTCTGCCCACGGCCTGTGGTAGGAGACTTGAGGCTAACGTTGCACAGGAAGCACAACTGTCACGGCTCTGCTCAAGACTTTGGCTGCTGTCCATCACCTTCAAAGAGGTGGAGGCACATGGTGGGTGCTTCTTTAACACAAGTCAGATACAATGAATTTTCAAATAACCTCTAAAGGAGAAATATGCAATATACAGTATTTACTTTCCTAAGTCATAAAATGACCATGATATGTCATCAGAGATTAAAAAGGTTGAAATACTGGCTTCCCGAAAAAACAACACTACAGCCAGAAGGTTCTCCATTGAAATTTCCATTCTGGTCTGTAACGTCTGTTTTTGTTTGCCCAGAGTTAAATTTAATGCTGAATGTTCGCTGAATGAGTTAGTGTCTGTATATGACTCATAAGAGTCATCAATAATCTTCAAGAGTCTGGCTGGCAGTAAGGCAGGCAGTCACTGAACTCCAACTCCAGATTGAGCTTTTATTTTAAGGATAACAGGTTTAGCTTTACATTGCCATACAGTTGAAAGTTATAAACAGCTGATCAATTTACAATGCAGGGCTGTTTACTTTGTCATAATGTTGAGCACTTGTTTTGTTTCAGTGTCCCTGCAACATGCAGGCCATCTCTCTGAGTTTCAGTTTTGGGGAGGAGGGAAACAACTCACAACTCAGAATGTATTTTAAATTCCTGTTAAATAGGAATTCAACCTATGTAATATACTGTCTATGGCTCCAATTTGCTATTTGAACTTGCAGTGCTGAACACTGAAGTCTTACACATTACTCCTTTAAAGGATCAGTGTGTAAGATTCATGGGGAGTTATTGACTGAATATGTCAGAATGTAATATTCTGTAAAAATAGAATATTGAGGGATGAAACAACATATCAAATATCACAGTATTGCAATAGAAAAATGTATCAGAACTGTTATGAATGATATCTACTATGATATTACATGTTTAATTATTTTATTTTATAAAATTACTGCTACTGACTGTTGCATTGTTTTTTTTTTGCAGTTGTACAAACATAATTCAAACACTCATTGCCAAAAACAATTCATACCAATTTTTTGCACAAGCTAAGGTCATGGTTGGCTATTTTTTATTTAATTTAATTAAATAAGGAAAGCAGAAGCACTTTAAGTTAAAAGCAAAAACAAATGTACAAATTTTACTATTTAATTGAATTTTTTTTTTCAAATCGTCATTTTTTTAATATTGCAGCGAAATCCGTATGGTAGACTTTTTAACATGGTATTTTCATACCTTGAATACCTTGGTATTGTTGCATCACTAATAAAATTCATAAGTACGTTTTCATTAGTGTATAATTAGCTGAGAATAACAATTGTGCTTTTGTGATCTTAGAATGAGCCATTTATATCTACAGAGGCTGCCATGTTGCACCGCTGTGTTTCTCCAGCAGCCTAGAATTGGCAAACTATATAATATTGGCTGTAAGTACAGGCTTTCACGTTTTGTGTGAGTCCTTGGCCACTGTGGGCTCTTCTGTGTGCTTGGAAGGGGAGGGTGAGACAAGGTGTTTGTAATATGTAAGCTCACTGCTATATACTATTAAATCCTACACACTGGTCCTTTAATATATGATATATTATTTTCAACATTTGATATGTAGAGCAGAAAAGATTAGACTAAATTTAGTTTATACAGTTTTGTTACATCACAAACAGAATAAGACTGGCCTCATTTTTTGTTCATTAGGTAAAGCTCAGCAACATAAATCTGCCATATAATTTAGTAACCTTTATATAGGACAACAGTTGAGGGAGTAATGCCTCAACTTTGTGTGGAGTGAACACAGGCTTACAAGCAGAGAGGGAGGAGGACGTGCTGAATCCAGTAATTACACTGGGAATTGAGCATGTTTTATTGATTGTGAAAGGGCCAGGCCTGTCACCAAGCCTGCCGGTGTCTCCATAGTCTGTCTTTAGGGAGGAGGAGACAGACTGGCCCTCCTGTCACTTGACCAGTCTCACACCTCGTCATGGAGGATCAAAGCGGCTCTGGTCAGAGACGACTGTAAATGCTTACTTACTTTTATAGACGCTGCGTGTGCCAAAACTGCATGTGCGTTCAACGGAAGGTACAGTAAGGCACAGACTCGTTCTGTTAGACACGTCATATTGACTTTCTGTCAGGCTGATGTGGTCGTTCCTATGGCGACATATTCACTGCATATTGATTTATGTGTTACAAATGTTTGGTAAGCAACTTTTAGAAGAGCTGGACTGGTTTATATCAAAGTGGAGCAGGTGTATCTTATCAAGGTCTTTTAAAGGAGTGTGTGATGAGATGCTGTGATACAATGTGCTCTTTATTTACCAATCAGGGATGCGCTGAATTCTCTGTCAACACTGAATTTTTAATGAAAATACAAAACACAAATACAAAATGTTTACAAAAAGTTTCATGAAATTACAACATTACAGTGTATTAACAACATAACAACAGACAGACCATAAAGTTTTGCCTAATGGATGTAAAACTCACAGTTTGTGCTGTAAGAGTAATGGTGTTTTGAACAGGTCTAGACCTTACAAACAGCTCTGAGCTGCTGTAAGCAGAGAGGTCTGATGCTGCACTCACTGTCCATTGTGCGTCCACATGGAAAAGGCTTCCCTAAGTATAATTACATGGTGCTCTGTCTATTTTACCAGACCAAAGCCAACCTGTTAGGCAACATAGATCACCTAATAGCGTTTTGTAACTCCAGTTTATGACGGTTCATTGTTAATAAGCTGTAATGTCAGTTCCTATTCTTGGTCATTGTGTGATAAAATATATTACATCCATGTAAAGATGCAGAATGACCTCCTAACAAAAAGACCCGGAAAACGAAACGTACTGTTGGAAAACTTTAGATCCAATCACAGTGTTTGTTTACAGTAACTTCTGGATAGAAAACCCTTGCTTCAAGTACATGATTTAATGGTAGCAACACAGCAACAGCAGTTGAATGTTTTCTTTTTTCATGATGTTATTTCATGTTATATTCAGTGATGGATATGCCTCCAGGGAGGGGTACCGGGGGGCATAAAGCCACTGTGGGGGAGGGGGGAGGGGGTACGAATGAAAAATAGTTAAATTAATACATAAGGGAAATAAACAAGTAAGAGTTTGCTGATTCTATTATGCTGACCGTTATTTCACTAAAATTCAACTTGATTCTTTTTCTAAATTGCTTCCCTAATTGTTATTAATAATAATTGTGGGATGGGAACTTTTTTCAGCTTCTGAAGGGGGGATACTAGAAGAGGTTTGGGAACCAGTGCTTTATGCTTTCACTAATGTTAGGTTAGAGACCTAAGTTACCTGTTGGGCCACAGACTAAAGAAAATGACAGCTTGAGTTTACCCAAAACAAGCAGTTAGTCCGATGGGCATTGATATGTAGCTGTTGGGTGGATTTGGTTTACCAAAGATGCTAGCAAAGCTACACAATATATAAAATAAGCACAGCAGAAACGCAAACACAGATCCAAAAATTTGCATCAATGCATCCCCAGATCAAACAAGGTTAATGATTTGTCTTTTGCAGAATTAAATATATATGACCTATTGAGGTGTGACTTTTGCTGTAGGCTTCCTGTTTACATCGAAGTTTCAACCATAACCGTACATATTTATTGAGGTGACCTCGTAGCCTCGTGTTGTCCTGCTCCTGCTTCCAGGCTCAGTTTGCCCCCTTTCCTTTTCTCTTTTTGTGTGTATCTCTTCGTCTCCGTTTCTTATGCACGCGCGCACGCACACACACACACACACACACACGCTAAGAGCACATGATTTAGGCCACAAACAGATACTCTGTACCGTTCTAACACTCAAGAGTAGTCAGAGTGTCACGCACAAACATGTACTCTGCTACAGTACTCACATTGTTCTGCTTTGTAATCTGACCATCTTCTGACATATCTATCTGTGCCGTGGTGCCAGCTGAAAATTTCCCACTTAGTTCTGCAGATTCAGATTGCTTTTTTTATTTGATCTACAGTGAAGTGTGTTGTGATATGATCAACCGCAGCATTAGATTAGAGTGATCATTCAGACACTGAAAATGAAGTTTTGTCAGCAAGATGTTTTAGCGTTCGACTAACTTTTGATGAATGTGGACACTAAGTTGGGAGCGCGGCACACCTGCAGTCTGAAGGCCCTCTCAGCTTGTCATTTCGTATCTGTGTAAGAGAAATGTCATGACACAGTCTATTATGCCTCTAGACTTGAACTGTCCTGCTGTGACAGCTCGTCTGTATAAAGAGAGGGAAGGATGTGCGCATGCGTGTGTATGTGTTAGAGTGTGTCGATCCTTTGTGATGTACAGTTTCACTGGACTTTTAGAAAATGAGCAAGACTGCAGCATTTATAACACACTGCTTACACTCATGTTACATTTATTCACATGTGCTGCTGATGAACATAATCTGCTGTGGTCAGTACAGACCAGCCTTGACAGATGATTACAGATGAATGCACCTCTGATAACCTTCTTTAAACTAACACCAAATTCACACATTTAGGCGCACTAAGGGTGAAACTATCAAATACTGTAAACTAGTAGAAAACAAGGGTGCAATGTAACTAAGTACATTTACTCAAGTACTTATGGACAAGTCTTTCATACTAGTACTTTACTTGAGTATTCCTGTTTTATGCTACTTTAACTCTGCTACATCTCAGATTCAAATATTGGACTTTTTACCCCACTATATTTGTCTGATAGGTTTAGTTCCTAGTTAAGATTTCAGCTTACAGTTTTTCCATACCTTTTCCGTCTTGAGAAAACCGCTTATCTCCAAAAGTGTTGATTTTGAATGATTGAAACCGAAGTAGAGCCAGGCAGATTTATTGGTTGGCCGATGTTGGCCTGTCACAGCTACATCGGTCATACTGTTATCTGCGTATATGTTTTCCTTTCACAGAACATAATGTAAAATAAATAAAATAAAATAAAAAATAAGTTTTTTTATTATTATTATTATTTTTAGTTTTGTAGTGTATGTTTTTCATTTATAGATATTTCATGTTTTTTTAGAAATACATCTGCAATTTATCAATTATTAATTACATTAAATTAATCGTCAACTTGGTTTTGAGTATTTCTTTAAATAAAAAATGTAATTTCAGCTTCTTAAATGTGAATATTTTCTTGTTTCTTTACTACTCTGTGACAGTAAACTGAATAATTTTGAGCATTTTTCATAATTTTCTGACACTTTATGGACCAAACAACTTATCTATGAATTGAGAAAATAATTGACAGATTATTTGATAATGAAAATCTCTAATCTAAAAATCCCAACAGCTCATGAAAGGTCAAGTTGAAGTTTATATTTATGTGTGTGTGTGTGTGTGTGTGTGTGTGTGTGTCTGTATAAGATACTTTTACTTGTTAGTACTACTACTACTACTAGTAATTTTGATACATTTTGAATACTTTTATTTAAGTATAATTTGTATGGGTGACATTCACTTTAACTAAAATAATATTTTTGCACGATATCCTGACTTTTGGGTACGTTTTACAACACTGGTACGAAAACAGAGTGAGAAAAAGATTGTCACCTTACCTCAATGCAGATAAAATAGACCGCAGTAATCAGCTGCCTATCAAGTGTATCACCTGTCTTTTTTTGCAAAAGCATTGAACTTAAATCTAAACCCATAACTCTTGTTTTTACATCATGAAACCTCCACTACTTTAAGTGGAACAAAGAAAGAATCAAAATCACTGAAGAAATTTCTGTCGTTCATCATAACCTCCTATTCCAGTGAAGGTTTCAGTATTATATGAAGTTTTAACACTTTTTGCAACTTGCATCACGATCACTTTCAGGATGGCTCAGGTATGTCTTCGGGAGAGCTGAACCCACCTGACCTCCCCCTAATTTGAACAATGCTCCGTCAGTGTGTGTATGTGTGTGTGAAAGGTTGAATGAACAAGAACATCGTCATTCTCCCTAGCCTGTTGTGATGTGGTTTGGGGAAATTCTTTGTGGGGGTTCAGGCGGTTACTTTCCTGGCTCAGACAGCCATGCGTGGGTAGTTAGTGAGGTGATCTCAGTCAAGTTTGCCTACAGTGGAGCCCCGATTCAGACAGCCAGACACCATAATGCCAGTCCATCTGTAACCCATAATGACTGTGTGCCACTGGAACTGGTCATTTTCATTTTCACTGCCAATTCGGCCCCTGGCCTCCTTGCCTCACAACTGCTGACTGTATCTAATGGCCTGAGTTGTTAACCTCTCTACATTTGTACTCAGAGGGGAAATAGTAGTTGTTTAGACATTTTCTATTTGCTGGGTGTAAGTGATGGATGTGCCTCCAGGGAGGGAGCTATATCTCTTCTTGCAGAGAAGCAGAGACAGGACAGAGTTAGATGTTCCCATGGGGAACAGTATGGTCTGAACCACTGGCCAGGTTACAAGCTCATATGGGAATATACCCCCCACCCCACTCAGCCCCCATGGCTTGTCGTGTAGCCCAGGAGATTCCAACTACTGTCAACCCAAGACTGGGTGCTCTCTTAATCATCGTAAGAGCAAAGCTGGCATCAGGGTGGGTCAGCTCAGGAAGAATAAGGAAATGTCGCCGTTCTGTTTCTGCAGGCAGCAAAAGGAAGACAGACTTTTTTTTTATTAACATAGCTTTGTAAAAAAAAGTCAGAACTTTAAGGCTTCATCTAACGATTATTTTCATTACCGATTAATCTGCTGATCGTTTTCACTATTCATTGATTAAGTCTATACCGTAAATGATGCTACAGGCACCTGCCTGATAGCTTAGCTTAGTACAAGGACTAGAATCAGAAGGAAACAGCTAGCCTGGTTCTATCTAAAGATAACAAATTAAATAAAAAGGTATTTTTCATTTCATCTTGACCTTAACACATCTTATATCTTGTTTGTTTAACCAAAGTGTCAAAAAGACTATTTAATTTTACAGGGTTATATACTGGACTACTTTCTGGCTGGGATCAGTTTTCTGTGGAGATTAACACTCCTGGCCCAGCAACTATCAAGAGCTTAACCCCCGATAAAACAGGGAATTGTCAATTTTGCACTTAACTTTTTGCACAGATTAAACAAATAAGATACGGCATATTAGACAGTGAGCTTTAGAGGTGTTGGTAGGCGAATTTTGTCACTGAAATTGCCAGGCAAAGTGTTTTCTCCTGTTTCCAGTCTTCCTGCTAAGCTAAGCTACCTGTCTGCTGGCTTGTATTTAACGGGCAGATATGAGAATGGTATCAATCTTTTCATTTAACTCTCCAGAAAACAAATAAGCATATTTCCCAAAAGGTCAAACTACTATTATGAAAATGTGTGTCACAAGCTCTTATTGTCTGAATGTACGCATTTAATCATGTACAGGTCAGTATAACTAGTCTTGTATAGCCGCTGCTCTGTAAGTGTGAAGCTGTATTTCATTGACTTCAGCTGCAGCTCAAGTGCAGCAGCAGAGCAGATAAGGTTTACGCCAAGTGGGCCTCATACTTTCTGAATGTGCTTGAGAACAGAAAACAGAGCCCTCCGGTGCTTTGAAGTGCTTAAAGAGACATTGTCGAGTGTCAAGTTAACTTTCTGCCCCCCTTCTCTCTCTCTCTCTCTCTCTCTGTTTTTCTGTCTTTCTCTTTTTGTCCTTCTGCAGATTGCGGTGTGGTCTGTCGAAGAGCGTAGTGTGAAGAAGAAAGAGCGTATACAGAAGAGAGACTGTTGCACAATGTGCTAGGAGAGTGGGGGAAGAAATCGTGTTGTTTTTCTGATATTGTCGAGGTGTCAGAGAGACCGGAAAGGACGCAGCCATGGGGCGGAAGAAGATACAGATCACCAGGATCATGGATGAGAGGAACAGGCAGGTGAGTGTCACAATTTGCTAATTATTCGTTTCTATCCACAAGACCAGTTCCTAAAAGGTAGGCTGCAGTATTAAATGTAAATAAAAACAGAAGGCAATGATCTGCAAATCCTTTTTGACCTATATTCAATTGTGTAAACTACAAAGATATAGAAAGATATTTAATGTTCAATCAGATAAACTTAATTGTTTTTTGAAAACATAATACTCTTTGAATTTGAAACCTGCAACATGTTGGGAAAGCTTGGGAAAGGGGGCATGTTTACCACTGTGTTACATTGCTGTCTCTTTTAACATAACAGTAAGCATTTGGTAAGTGAAGACACTCACTGAAGTTTTAAAAGTGAAATCCATTCCCATTCATGCTTGGTATGACTGCAGGTGCTCAACAGTCCAGCGTCTCTGTCTCCTGTTTTGCAGTTCATAATGTGCCACACATTTTCACAGAGACATGTCTGGACTGCAGGCAAGCCAGTCTACTACTTTAATTCTTTTACTACAAAGCCACACTGTTGTAACGAGTACAGAATATGTCTTACCATTATCTTGCTGAAGTAAGCTGGGACGTCTCTGAAAAAAGATGTCTGGATGGCAGCATATGTTGCTCCAAAACCGGTATGTGGCTTTCAGGTTTATGGTGCCTTCAAAGATGTACTGCAGACCTTCATGGTATCACAGACCCTGGCTTTTGAAGTTAGTGCTGGTAACAGTCTTTTCCTCTCTGACCTGGAGGAAGTGTGAACCCAGGCCACAGCACACTTTTCCACTTTCTGTCAGTCCATCTCAGAGGAGCTTGGGCCCAGAGAAGTCAGTGGTGTTCTTGGATGTTAATGATTGATGCAGCGATGAACTCTGCTGACTAACAATGGTTTTCCAAAGTGTTCCCAGCACATTTAGTAATATCCTTTATACAATACTGTTGGTTTTTAATGCAGTGCTGCCTGAGGGATCAGAGGTCACAGGTATTCAATGTTGATTTTCAGTTTTGTACTGTACCCAACTGAATATGGGGTGAAAGGGATTTGTAAATCATTGTCTTCCATTTTTATTTGTGTTTTACACAGTGTCACAACTTTTTTGGAATTGAGACTGTATCTGGAGCAATTTTTAAAACTACAAATACAGTTTACTTAAAATATTCTCATCTTTGCTTATTTCTTAACTTAAATACACAATTCTACTATATCCTTCTAAAGTGTCTGAGAAAACAGTTGCTGTACCTGTCTGAAGGTTAGTCTTCTTCTATTTTCTTCCTGCCATGGACCAGAGTTCAGCAGCTGTCATGGTGTGCATGGATCTAAACAGACAAACCTCCCTCCCCAAAGTCCCAGCCAGCTGAACAGGGACCATGACATTTCTTTGTCAGTGCGGTCGTATTTACAGACATGATTCCCCTGCCACCCTGCAATTTCATCCCGAGAAGTTGATGAGGCAGCAGGAGCGCTGGGCTGTAGCCGGGGCCTCATGGCGTGGGAGTGAGCTGAGGGTAGCGAGGAGCACAGCAGGCCGCCTGTGGCCTCCCCACACTGCAGGGCTTGTCCCCTGGCCTGGCAGTATACGGCTGGGCCCCTTTGCTGTAGCCCTATGTGTTTGCAGCTGTTTGGTAGTAATTAGGAGCAGCCACTGCACCACAGCACCCTCTCATTTGCAGGGTGGGTCAGCAGGACACACAGCACCCTTCTCTGGCTCAGCTACGCTGGTCCCAGCTAGCCGCAGAGAGGGAGAGAGCTGGAATTCACTCTGTCTGCTCACGTTAAATTTAAACTCCTAAACAGCAAAACAGTGTACAAAACAGCCTGTTTGAAACAAGAATAACAGGCTCGGATATCTATAGCAGGAAGGCTGGGTCCGGTTCTTTTTTAGCAACACTTTTTTTGATTTAAGAGCTAAGTTGAAGAAGCATGAGCGCAGTTTTTGACAAATTACACCAATTAATGAAGATGTGTAGGTTTCCCGTAGCAAAATAGAACACATCTTGTTAACACCTCCTCAAAATATCATTTGCATTCCTTAACAGGTGGAGCAACATTTTGCTGTGTACACAGAAATACAATGGAGATACAGTACAGTAGCGCTTCCTCTCCTGAGGGTATTAACATGATACGGTACTAGCCAATCGCTACTCTGACCCTGTCTGTCTGCTACTCTAACTGAGAGACTAGCAGTTCAGCCAAGTGCAAAACAAAAATCCACACTGTGGGCCAATTATCAGGATAACACCTGGCTCTGGGTGGGATCCAAACTGGAGGGCAGGAGAGGAATCACCCCTGGCTCATTGCTGCTATCTACACTGTATGCAGTAACCTGTGACATCAAGGAAAAAAGAGAGATTTAATTACACAGGGTTCCTGCACTAACTGGAACATTTAAAAAGCTGGACAACAATTTTCCAGTCACGGAAAACACATGAAAAATGAGAACAAGTAAAATATCCTGGAAATCTTGTGTTGTCCCTTCTTTCGTGTAGCTGAGACGGACCTACAGGGCCAGCTATCCGAGCTCTTCAAAACGGATGACACTGTCATCTGAAAGGGCAAAGTTATGTTCAGGATCATTTCAAAAAATGGTAGTTTATAGACAGAGTATTTTGAATAGGCTGGTCTTTGTCATATTTGTGGAAACACTGTGAACACACGTCACATGTAGATGGATAACGTTACAAAGTGGTTGAAAATGTCATTATCCTCAAAATGTAAATGTTGCTGGCTGGTAACTGTGGTAGTTTTTCTTAGGTTTATAGATGAACATTGCTTTCTTTCACACCTTTTTACATAGTTTAATAATATTAAATTGGTTTGCATGTTTTGTTCAGTTGCTAAAGTTGATGTGTTTGCTAGCTAGTTTTCCCTGCAAAGTTTCACATTTAGGTTTGTGATTCAACTGTGGCTCGGAGCTCTGGTTCCAAATGTGTGTTGGACATTGTTGAGTGAGTTTGATAATAATGAATTGGAAGCCAGTGAATGGGAGCCCATGTCAAATACCAAAAATGTGTATGTATGAAATCTTTAACTTTCATGGCAGTATAGTATATGGGTGTGATCGGGCTCAGTAAAGACTATACTGAGAAAAAGTCCTGGATAATCATTTGTATAAAAAAGTGGGAAATCACGAAAACAGGTTGTCAACTGATCGCTAGGTGAGTAAGTTAACCCCTCAGATTATCCACAAGGTAGGACATTTTGCTGTATTGTTTCACAGAAAAGCAGAGTTGCAGAGAGAGACGTCGCTTATTATTAACGTGTCTTCCAAACTCGAGTGTTTGCATCAGATTTTAAATGTCTCACTGTATAATTTGTGAGAAAGTTTATCAGCAGAACGCAGGCACTTCAGCTCACATTTAGTTGGTTTTAGCTGGCTCAGCAGAGAATCTTCTATGACAATAGACTGCCATGCTAAAATAAAGCTTTGGTATAAAGTGATGTATGCGTGTGTATCTTTCTCTCCTTTTTTTTTCCTGGGCCATGAAGCGCACAGTGCCATGATCTCCCTGGGGCGAGCTCCTAACCAAGGGAATAGCCATTAGCATATGGTCCCCATTGTCGGGAGACAATTTGAATCTTTATCTACGCCGCTCTGCTGCTAGCTATCCATACTCATAGCATTAAAATGAAAGAAGTCCTTAAGTGGGCTAATTAGATAGTGTTGCTGTACGGGATGTTGTGTGGGGACAACCGGGGCTCCCTTGCATTATCACTGCAAGTGCTTTAGGAGGGCTGTTAACCTTTCAGGATTTATAACACAGAGCATGGCAAAGGCTGAGGAGGTCTGTAATTGCACAATCTATCAGGAATTGTGAGTGCAGAGTTGAGACAGGCAGTGAACTTAGCTTATATTTTTTTATTATTTTGTTTCAAGTCATTACCTCCAGTGTATAATTCAGACTAATGAAGTGTATTGTGCAAAAATGACAAGTAAGATACCAATTAAAATATTGCACAGTTGTTGCATACATCATGCCTTTTGTGGAGCTTTATGTTCACACCGAATATGTGTCTCTGCTGTGTGGCTTTGCAGAGGTGTACAGAGTGAGATATAAAGGCAGCAGAGGTCTTGTCATGTATACTGTAGGATGGTAAAAAGCCAGTTCCCGAGCCATGCCCTGCATAAGTGATGGTCTTACAACACAGCAACACAGTCATCAGATAGACTGACAAGCTGATTGCAAATGAATGCTGGATAACAACCAGACAACAGCACCTCCCTGGTTAATTCTTCTCATTTACAGTACTCACAGCAATTATTACCCTTTGAGTCACTGACAGATACACACACATCGATCATACACACTGTTAGCTAACATTCACATTTTCATCATCTCTTTCTTTTTCTAGTAGGGTTGGGGGAAAATTGATGTGTAGATGCACAATGATTCTCTCTTGAAAGATTATGAATCGATTCAGAATAGTCAGTATTCATCAATTAAAAACCCAATTCTTGACATTATCACCTGTAACAATCCTCTTAGACAGAGTTGTACATTCCTTACGTCTGAACCATTTGGATGGTGAAATGTGGCAAACATAAACATGTGTGCCTTGTTTATGTTTTAAACTAGGTTACTTCTTGAGTTTTCATTAAGATAGCTGAGTATGAGCCACTGCAGATGGATACAATCTGGCATTGAAGGCAAAAGGGACCTGGACAGGAGCCACACTGTATGCAAATTCTGAACTAAACTAAACTATTTCATCCTTTCCTTTCCTAAGTCCCACCCCTTTTTGCTCTGTGCTCCCGTAACAGTTGAGCAAACTTGGTAACTTGGTCAACTTTCTCCTTTTCCTGTGAGGCAACATAAAGGCTCACATCTCAAGTTAGTTCACGTTAACAAAAAACTAGCTAGTTAATGACTGATGTAGTTTAGCTAGCTAGTTTTGCTAACATTAGCTAACAAAAAAAAAAAAAATCATGTATAGAAATTCAAACTTTTGATACATCAAGATGCCTCAGTAATCATTTTATAGTCATATTGTAACACCTCTTATTTGGAATTGAATAAAATTGAGGTCCCAAGAGATTTTCAGCTGTACTTTCCAGTATGCCCACACATACAGTGCCTTACAGTGAAATCATATGGACCAGTGAAATTTGGCCTTGAGTATCTGTTGTGTGTTTTGACTTGACAGGTTCAGAACTCGTGAACCGCACAAAATAACAACAGCAGAGCCGGTAGCACTCTGAGCATTTTCACGGTATTTCACCGGCTTCTCAGAGCAGCTGTCATGGTGTGCGTGGATCTACAGGGGGAATTTTGGTGGAGAAAGGAGGGTACACATTAGTTTTGTAAGTTATTGTACAGGGAAGAGGCTGGTGTAGCCTAGTGAGCAGTGTCTATAGTGACGTCCTCTGGATGCCATTAAGCAGGCTCACTGGGGGTAATTGCCCAAGTCATTAAAAGTTTGATGATTTTGCTGCTGGGTGGAGGGTTGCCTGCCCTTGCTGTGGCTCATTTTGGATTGTGCTCTGGCACTTCAGATGCCTGTAGGCACAGCGCAGCTCTGTCTCTCTCTCACTTTCTCTCCAGGGAGCAACGCAGTGCATACCTCCCATTTTTCAGCCTTCACCTATTCCTGAAGTTCTGAGTGGTCGTCATTATTTTTTTGACAGGTAAAGCGCTTGTTGATAGAGCATGGACAGAACAGAAGAATACTGTTAAATGTGACAGACAGTGCATATATTATCATTGTTCCCTAAAACTGCGCTGAAGCAGCAAAACATGAAGTTGGGTGATAGTGATTGTATTTTTGCTGTCGAGTGTTACAGAAAGGGTGTACAGTTTTAGATGATTCAGATTTGTTTGCAGCACACTGTCTCTTATGACCATTGCAATAAATTGAACAAGGCAATTGTCCTGAAACTAAATCAATCTTGTCATTGATTAGAGATATTTCTAGGAAACCTACTTACGTTTTGTTAACTAGCATGTCACCCTCTCCACTAAACTGGATCAGTCACGGTTACTGTAGGTTTCAAGGTCAATCCCACCCAGTGGACAAGGCCTTTGCACCCTCAGTTGTCCACATGGGGATCCTGGGGCAGTCCTCTCTCCCAGCGAGAGCTGATCCAGGCAGACAGTCGCGGTGGCCCTGGCCTGTCTCCCAGGCCCACACACTCTGGCACTGCGTAGCCAGGGCAGCAGCCACAGGGCCCGGGTCACTCTGCCAGCTGGTGCCAGACCTCTCTGACTCTCAAACCCACTCTCATGTCTGCCACGGGGGCCGTCAGAGGTGACATGAGGTTCTAATAAGGCCGCTAGCTCCTCACCCCTCTGAAGGTGTTAGTGACTCAAGCATCTCCTGCCATGCCCCAGTCACAGCTGCACTCTGAGTCCCAGATGTCTTGTTTGTCATCTTGGCACCTCTGCCCGAGGACAGACATTGATAGACCTCATGATTGACAGATCGACTCTGTGTGGATGTCTGTGTTGGGTTTGTTGTAGCATATGTTATTATAGACTATACAGTTTTCTGTGGCAGGGTCTCTCTTGTGGAAGGTAGAAATGATAAAAGAAAAAATGAGTATTCCAGTGAAAGCATAGGTGACAGGCATGTATGCTTGTTGTATAGATTTTTGGAAGTGTTACCCACAATAGAGAAAGATCTGCACATCAAAAAAGCTCCAATTTAAACCGTGACATTTTAACCTCTAGGCTTTCCCCCAGACTGCTTCTAGTACATACTGAGAGTAGCCATCTTAAATACCCATAATTCATCACACATCAACCACTTGGCTTAACACAAGCAGGTGTAGCAAACATTACGGAATTCATTGTTCATATACACACCAATCAAGAAATACCAACCTTTTTAAAAGTATCTGATCTGTAATAAAAAATATCCTTGAATATGCTTGAAACATGCTCTCGCATACAATGTAAGTAGATGGCACTCAGTTTGATTGCTTGAAATGCATACTGAAAAATATTTTTAGTTTAGAATTCACAATAGCTGTTAAGCTCTCCTTGCAGGATTTTTTGGCTTTCTTTGTACTCAACTTGGGCAGCTTGAAGTGGTGAAATTAGTTTGCTGTATAGCCCCCTTTTGCTGTTGCTGTCTTTTTGTACCTCATACATATTACTGTGGTTCTTTTCTAACCAAACCATTTCCACACTGTAGTCGCCACCATGGAGCTGATAGCAATGTTACTTTTGCTTTCAGCTATGCTTGTTGCTGTCTGTAACAGTGTGGCGTCATGTCACCAAGTCCTAATATTGCCATTATTACGATATGATTTACTTTATCATGAAAAAAATATATAACAATATATCGTCAATGATATGGTACACCTCTACTGCTGACAACAAGGTCTGTCTAACTGGGACAACCGGAATAACCATGTGTTGTTTTTTTAGCCTTTTGCACCACAAGATGTCTCATATCATTCTATTACATTCTATTACAACTAGTGATCCTAGGTTCACCAGAGGCCAAATTTGCTTTTTGCTGTTTATCTGAAAATTTTCTAATTTTATTTAGGCAAATAGGATGAATCTACTTTGTCTCTTAGGAGAGATGTCACACTTTTCTCTGCTGCATCATTAATTTCAACTGATTTATTTTAGATTGTTTCTTTTTACAGAAACAGCGCAGCTTGAAATTTGTTTTTAGTCCTTTTAGCTTGCATGAAAAACATGTAAAACTCTTAGCCAAAGTTTAAGTAAGAACTGAATTACCAAACTCAATTTGGGAAGAAGTTGGAAATGCAGAAAGTGTGAATTGAGATCCGAATTACCACCTCATCTTGACATTGTGAGAGCTTCTTAAAAGGTCAGCCTCGCACAGTCTAAATGAAATGCTCGTGTAGTCACTGATCTGTCTGCTATTGTGCGAGCTGTTATAATGACCTTATCAAAAGCGGAGAAAGTTGGAATCACTCCAGTTTACTGGAAGTTTAAACGTGGCCTTCCTTCTCTCTTTTTCCCTGACATTTCATTTCTCAGAACAGCTGTACGAAGCACTTGTACTGTACAACACAGCTGCACAATACTGAGTCTAATCCTGTCATTGTGAATTACATGAATTAGTCAGGGACGTAGACTACATGTGTACCACATCTTACTATAGGAGCGACTCACATTTTTAAAACCACACTCAGCGTCTCTGTGGGTGTCTTTGACTTAGTGAACCATAGGAAAGCTCCGCCAGTGAACCTCCCACTTGACCTCAAGGATGTCTGTGGTTTTCCACTGTCTCACCAGGCACCCCAGAGAAGCTGGGGGTGGAGGGAGGTTATATTTGTATATGTTGGTAAGCTCAGAGCAGTTTTGTCATGACTTATCAAATTGAGCTGGACTTACTTATCCTGACTGGAAGAGTGCAGTCAGTAGAGTGCTGATCTCTGCCAGGTGACCCAAAAAGAATATTTGATGCAGCTCCTTTGTAATCACCAACCTTTTGATTAGTAACTGTAATTTAATTACATATTTTTTGCAGTAACTGTCACAAATTACTCTTAATGCTTATAGTATCCCATGAGACATCTGTGTGAAATTTTGTCATAATTAGCGTAGGAAATCTAGAATTATGGACAAAAACGTGTTTGTTTAGGTCACAGTGACCTTTGACCACCAAAATCTAAGCAGTTCATTCTTGAGTCCAGGTAGATGTTTGTACCAAGTTTGAAGAAATTCCCTCTAAGTGTGTCTGAGATATCACATTTACAAGAGACGGATGGACACGAGGTCAAAGTGACTTTGACCTTTAACCACCAAATATTAATCACAAGAATGGGATGATTCAAAAATATAATGCCCGTGGCCACAGCCATCACTGATTGGTCCAGTAGTATTTGAGATTAGCTGCAGACAAGCTTCAGGTGTATTGGTCACTAACAGACGCACACATGCACACATGCACACATGCAACTGATTGCATGATCCCCTGCAGCCTTACACCTGGCAGAGATAATGAAAGAAGAAAAATAGGGCAGAATTGTAGAAAACAGCCTCCTTCTCTCCCTGTTAAAGCGATATTCCACTTTGTTAGAATAAGCCAATCAGTATGTACTCACCACTATGCCGATGTGATGATGGGTGAAGGTCTTCAGTTCACAAAACAATCCTGGAGTTTTAGGAGAAACAGGGTAGCAGCCTCATCCAGTACAATGGCAGTGAACGGTGACCACGAATAAAACGTTAAAAAAAAGCACACAAAACAAACACAAAACGTCTCCATCCTGCTTGTGTGGTGTAATCCAAGTGTCTGCGACACCCATCATCACATCTGTATAGTGGTGAGTACAAACTGAATGGGTTATCATGTAAAGTGGAGTATCACTTTAAAGGTAACTGTGTAAGTACAGAAGAGTAATGTGGTCATCACCTTTAATGGTTGTGTGAGCAGCAGCTGGCTTTTGTAGGGGTGCTGTGTCTGGGGCTGGGGCACGGACCGAGTCTCAGTGCTGCTGCTGAGGTTGAAATGAAGCGTTGCCTGGGTCAGCAGCCCTGCACTCAGCACTCTGCCATGCATCCAGGTGGAACAAAGTCCTCGCTCAGCGTCTCATCCAGGGCTTCCTGCTGAAAGGTGACATCTCCATGGCTTAACAGCCACATTCATCTGCTAAAGAGCATACAATTTGTTAATCATTTTCCCACATCGCAGCCCCTGCCTTCCAGTTGGTTAGGCAAACAAACAAATATGCAAGCAGGCAAATGAGCGAGTTGGCAGCCCTGGTGTTTAGTCAGAGGAGACTAGTATCAGCTGGTTAGGACTGCAGGTGCTCTAAGTGAGACTGGACAAATAATGTCCTCTCATTTAGGGCTGTGTGATAATGCGGAAAATTTTAGCACTGTAAAATATTTACTTCCAACTGATGCCAGTGACTATTGGAAATTTTTTACTGACCTACTTTGTGATTAAGATCAGGAAAAAAAAGATGAATTTCATCACTATATTTTGAATTTAACCATCTTCCTTTGAATTTATTCATCAAAGCACACAGGACAGGTAACACAGAACAACAACACTGAAAAACAGACACAGAAAAATAAAAAATAAATAAGGCAGTCCTTCCAGGAAGTTCCGATGTTGCGATTGCAACAATTAACACAAATCACAATCCCTAATGAACAGAGGAATTCTTGCAATTTTGTCCAATCACCACAACTTTTTTGCAAGTTTGACATTGTAGCTTCCTGTGAGTTCAACCAAAGCAGTCACCCACGTAAACATCATACACGTACATCTCAGTGAACCAATATTTTATTATATATTTCTCTTTTGTGTTTTTATTTTTTTCATTTCGTCCCCTGTACTGAAAAGGACACAAGGTTTGTCACTGCTAAAAAAATTTGGCTTCTTTATGGAAAGTCCCCCAGGGGCATGTCTACATTTACAAATAAAGCATATTTTGTTAGAATTTCTGTAATCCTAAGCCTTTTTGATAACGGGACTTAGAACATTTAGACCAGGGTGCAGTTTTATTCTCCCTGGAACAAGTTGCCTTTGATTTTTAATGAATTATTTAAAAAACAACAACAACTTTACTGCAACTTCATTGCACAATGCACCTACAAATATTGCAACATGTGTCACAATTCTTTTAGAAAAATTAAATCAGACATTTTAGGATGCAATAATCCCCCCAAGAATAAATTAATGATCTCACCATAAAGGAGAAATATGTAATGTATTTACTGTACTAAATCATAAAATGGCCGTGATATGTCATCAGAGATGAAGGAAACATTTTAAATTGAAATACCAGCGAGTTAAAATGAATGCCAAGTGTTTGCTGAATGAGTTAGCAGTTGGAAACAACTCGCTCGAACCATAGATTGTATATTAAATGGGGCTTCTACCTATTTAACATACCATCTGTGGTCCAATTGGCTATTTGGACTGCTCTACTCATTTTTGAGCGCTAGGGTCTTATATATTTCTCCTTTAATGCACATTAAATACAGCTGAGCTCCGATGCTCTGATGTGTCACATGTTGATGGTGTAACTGAACAATACACTGTTAAATGATTGGCTGTTTGCTTGTCACTCGTAGCACTTTCCATTTTCAAGGGACATAATGCGCTATTTATGTGGTTTGCATTTAATGCAGTAAATTGACACTATTGAACATTTTATTGAACAATTTTCATATTGCTATTGATGTCAATTCCAGATACGTATTGCTATTTTTTGCCGTACAACTGGCCCCATGCAGTGATCTACCTTGAGAAAATCACCAGAATGATGCACAAAGCCACACAATGCTTCTTTTGCCCCACCAAACTCACTTTAAGCCTTCATGTGTCTGCGATTCACAAGGAAACATGTCATTTAATTCAGCGTCTCCTGTATTTAAACCTTTTCATTTCAAGAGATGTCATTTTAGAATTTGGTTTGTCATATGTGCTTGACTAACACGGGCGCATTGAATAGAGAATGACACGAAGACAGGCTCCTCCATGTCTAGAGCGGGAATAATGGTCCTGTGTAATTACCTGTAGTGTGGAAGATTTGAAATTCATTTATCACAGTTGGAGTGACCCCACTGCCTCAGCGGTTACATTGACACTATGCAACACATAGAATTATACTGCATTATACCAGTTAAAATGAGGGTATAGCCGCAAGCTGTGACCAATTAAAGTTGAACAAAGCCAGCTCATCTGCTCAACTTCTCTCTTAGTAGGTCAGTGAAACTGATGGAGAATACAGACACATGCACTCCTCTGTGGCTCTAAGCACAGCTTTTACCCGCACATTCACAAGGCATGTAGTATAATACACATCTAACAAGACACACGCAGTGAAGAAAAACATAAATCTGAACAGTACAAATCTTAAAGCTATTTTCTGCAAACAACCATTACAAAACCGAAGGAGGAAACAGCCGCATTTCTGTCCTCCCTCCTCGTGAGTGATGTTTGCAGCTTGAGAAATGACCGTAGCATACTGTAAAGAGGTGGTGTAACATAATGACACGTGTGTACGGGTCTGAAGCAACCACAGAAGCAGAGCTGCAGAGATACAGGACATAAAGTCACTTTGCAGAGAGGGTTGCGTTACCGTTGGAGTGATGTATGACCCCAAGTCCCATCTGAGGGCTCATGTTACAAGGCTTATGCTGCACTACAGAGATAGCTTTCCGTATATGGAGTCAGGGGCTACAGTAATGTATGGACCCCTGTTGTTGCCAAAGCTCTGACTCAGCTCACTGACTCGTGCCTCTAACCCTGACCTCTGTCCTGATAACTAGACATTTCAGACATGCACTATGTCATTGCAATCATTCCTAAAGGAGGAATGATCTTGTTATCTGTCACCTTGGTTACAGTAACATTGTTGTAATATAATGAGACTGTTAATACTGTTATTTTCTTGGCTTAGCCTGCATTGTATGCTCCAGATGAGAGGATTTGCTTTTCAGTTGCATAGCTTTGAAAACTTAAAAGAACACTTTACTTTGGGGTTAGGGTTTGATATTTTATACACATTTTTAAAAGTACATTTAAGTGTAAAGCAGGTCTACAGTATAATTTAGAGCAAGTTGCAATCACAATTGTCAATAATGGAAGTACATTTACCAGGGCTGATAATTAATGATAATTTTTAGTGACCTATTTTTAATAAAGACCAGGAGAAAAAAGGTTACATTTAACCACTTAAATTTGAATTTAACCACTTTATTTTTGAGGCACATGTGTAATAGGCTTACAGCTTTAATATGGAACATTTCTGTGTAGAAATGTCTCAAAATGCTGGACATATGTTTTATATTTTTTTGAGGTATTGACTTCCATTATCCCAAGTGTTTCCAACAATGGCCAAACCCAGAGAAATCTGTCATTTATTTAAGGTAATAGTGCTTTATCTTCTTTAACTTCAGGAAAAACTTGGGATGCATTGGATATGTAGTGAGGAAGGAAGTTGGCAAATGGGACTAAACATAACATGAATAAAACTTAAATATTACCTTGTCCATAAACATGATCTCTGTCTGAGACATGTCAGATGAATTGAACATTTTGTTGAGTGTTTAGTGGCAATATATTACTACTGGGTTATTGCCCAGGCCGATTTACTACATTTCTATACTTAAGAAAGGTTTTTAGGTACCTGTACTTTGGGTATTTGCATTTTATGCTCGTCAAGTCAGTCAGACAATCTGCACAGTGTACAACCCCCTCCTGTTCTGTAGAATGTCAAAAGAGTAAGGAGCTCTAAACTACTGCCTTCTGTTATAATAAGAAGCTAGATTAACATTTACACTTCTACAAATTGCATGTAGATGTACAAATCTCTATTTTGTCCGCTCGACTTTGATCTTCTTTTTAATTTAGAGAAACCGTTTTCCTCTGTAATAGATGGTTTTGTTTTCTGTGTGTTCCTCAGGTTACCTTCACAAAGAGGAAGTTTGGCTTGATGAAAAAGGCCTATGAGCTGAGCGTACTATGTGACTGTGAGATAGCCCTCATCATTTTCAACAGCTCAAACAAACTGTTCCAGTACGCCAGCACAGACATGGACAAAGTGTTGCTGAAATACACAGAGTACAACGAACCCCATGAGAGCAGAACCAACTCGGACATTGTAGAGGTGAGTGAGTGCCACCTTCTTACACTCAGAGGAAAAACTTTGAGCAAATATTATTTTCTTTATGATTTTCTATAGAAAAAAGTTATGTTCAGATTTATTAGATTTAGGCAAAAATAGTTATTTTTCTTTTGGATTCAGACTATTAAATGTATTTATTCTGTGACAGCTGTAGGGACACCCCAAAATGTGAGTTTCTTGAGTTGAGATTTGGAGATATCGGCTGTAGAGATGTCTGCCTTCTCTCAAATATAATGGAACTAAATGGCACTTGGCTTATGGTGCTCAAAGTGACAAAAAATACATTTGAAAAGCTTTTTTTCTGCAGAATTGATCAGACCTACTTTTATTTCTGTAAAAAGAATACATTGTTTTGAGTTACCTGTTTCATGTAGGAACTACTTTCTTTCTACAAATGAATCAACCGTGACTACTTTCGTTCTGTAGTAGAATCTACCAGATGAAAACTACATGAAGCTGCTCACAGCTGCTCATTTTGAGTAACCATGTCATGGTTTCTGGAAAGAGATGCTGGTGTTGAATTTTACAAATGTATTTTTTTGGCACTTTGAACACCACAAGCTGAGTGTTATTTAGTCCCATTTAGTCCTATTATATTCGAGAGAAGGCAGACATCTCAGTGGCCAATATGTCCAAAAACAACTCACACTAAAATGATCTGGATGGATAAATAGCTCATAAGGCCAGAGGAAAATCATGCATTTTCGATCTTGGGGTGAACTGTCCCTTTAAAAGCTTTGCAAACCCTCCAAGGATAATGTTTTAGACACAAAGAGTGAAAGAAGTAACAGTTTCCTTCTAGTAACCATTCAGATAGGACACAGGAGGTCTGCACTCCCTGATAAGTTCAGCTTCTCTTGTGCCCATTAACGACATGTTAAACCTATCTGTGCACACAGTAGCCGCTGACCACCATCGCTGCCTCTGTTTCCCGTTGATATTGTACCTGTAGGGCTCAGTTCACTGGCTGCTCCTCATCACAGACCATCAGCTCGGCTATTGCCGCAGTGAAAATACAGTGTTTAGAACATTCCATACCGCTCTATAAAACTCAACGAGCACTTGGATTTCCTGGCAGCTCCTGGCGGAAGAGTAAGCCACTTGTTATGCCAGTATACAAAACTGTCAGCCAAAAGTGTAAAAGCCAAAGTAAATGAGAATGATTAGGGATGCATCCTGTTCCAAACATCTTTCATTGGCACACATGTGGTTTCTCAGCTTATTCAAGAGTTAAGAGGCTGGTATCTTCGCTCTGACTAAATGAGAGCATATACAATGTATGTTAATGCCTATTGATAAAACCATGACACCGCTGGTATAAAGTTGCCCATTCGTTTTTATAGCTCTTATTTGAAATACACTTAGACTATCTTCTTCTACGCTGAGATACGTTTTTATTGCTGCATCGCAATACTTTTACTGCCACCTGCCCACTAAAACATACAGCATATTTTATTACTGCGGCCCAATTAAGAGACATTAAGGGTTTAAGATGGGCGAGATTGAAAAATTTCAAGAATCCCAGCTTTGGAAAAGACTTTCACTTGGAGGAATTAGTGAAATTACATGCAGCATAAAGGAGTCAGCTGTGGCCCATTATCTTTTATTCATGCTGCTGCTGCTTGTGAATTACCTGCTTGGCAGAGCTGCAGAAGAGTGCTCTGGCATCCAGTAGACTCATGCAGTCACTCCTCCATCAGGGGCCCTCAGAGCAGAGCAGGGGCTCACCTGCATAAAAAATACATGGATACATTCCTCACTTATGTAACGGTGACCACAAATTTGTTTTTGCCGTGACTCTGGAAGCCGTCTTATTTTTAAACAAGCAAACACAACAACATCCCATGCTCAGAATCATTATGGGGTTATTCACCTCAGGCTGTTATATCACATAGATCTGTGGTCCCTACCGATGTGTGTTTATGTTGACAGCGTGCTGTAATTGGAGTGTACATTGTGCATAATGTAGCACCAGTGGTCCCGTGCAGTTTTCCCGCTCAGCCCTTCTGGCTACTCTCAAGGAAGCTGCCCTGCTGCACAAAAGGGGAGAACAAGCCACTGTTGTCTCCGCTCACTCGGGCCAGCATCTTTGCAGATATGCACAAATCCCTCTCTGCCTGCTGGCGACGTGGTCAAGGTTCAGAAATGAAGAAGAAGCAGAGCAGAAGTAACCAACCCAGTCCACTTCACAGCTTCACCACACAACCTCTCTATTCACATGGCCAGAGAGCTGGTCTCGGAGGTGGCTGATCATGTTGGTAAAACTGTGATTTCATCATAATTTAAGATCTAATCTGAAACTTCCTGCTTATCTACAGCTGCACAGATCTTTGTATCCTACACTCTTAGAGATATAGGCGCTAACTTGAACCATAAAGGGTTCTTTGGCGTGTCCCCATTAGAGAAGCCTTTTTGGATCCAGGGGTTCTACTTTGAACCCTTTCAGAGAGTTTTACCTTGAACCCATACAAAAAGGGTTACACCTAGAATCATCTGTGAAAGGTTTCACCCAGAAACCCCTATGATAGATTCTACAGAAAACCTTTTTATGGTGCAATGGTTCTACCGTTATCAGAGCCCTGTCTGTGCCCTCTAAGGGTGCTAACAAGAACCCATCCAGGGGAATCTACTGAGAACCTTTTTTATATGACGGATATCATCTATAACCCTCCCAGGGGGTTCTACTGAGGACCCCATATACTCCAAGGATTTTATCTAGAACCCACCCAGGGGGTTCTACTGAGAACCATTATATATTATGGTACAAATAACCTTTGATGAAAGTGTTCTTCAAGGATCTCAACAAGCCTTGAAGAATTCTTTATTCCAAAAGGGTTCTTAATGGAACCTTTAGTCTTAAAAAGAACACATGATGAACCCTTTCCCCAAAAAAGGGTTCTTCACAAGCTTATTGCTCTGAGTAGAACCTCAACCCTTCAGGAAGAACCCTTTTGTAACCCTTATTTCTAAGAGTGTACATGGAGGAGCTGATGCATTTGTATTGATGGGAAGGATCCACTCCTCCCCCCATTAATTCAGTGAAATGGGCCTCACATGAGGACACTTACACTGGACACTTATCTAAGTTTTTAAATTGTGTTAAAGCAATCTTTGCCATGCAAACAATCATGTGCTCATTTGTCCGGTTTGTTTGGGAGGCCAGAAAAACCCTCTCCCGCTTTTCATTGGGATGCTCGTTTCCGTGAGAGAAACTAAATCAAAGGTCACATTCCTGCTCAGTAGTACCATCTGTAGATAAAGGCTGAGCTGTGCAGTGTGGGAGAACAGTCTCCATGTTTTCCACAGATGGATGCATGCCTGGGCCACAGTTTGATAACCCAGTGGAGGGCTATGGACTTTGTCTCAAACTTGGCTCGCAGTCCAAAGCAGAGCAGTAGGCTCGGATTTTTTCATCTGTGTGTGTTGGTGTGTCTGTTCGTGCATGTCTGCATGTGCTGATGGTCTTAACCTTACCAACACTCCAGGCGACAGGTGAACTGTTGTGTGAAATCTCTCTTTTTATGCATTCACCTGTGTATGTCACACAAACCCTTCTTCATTTTTAAACAGTTCTAAACAGCATTAAAGTGATAGCTCAGACTTTTGAAGTGGGGGTGCATAAGGGACCTATCCATAGTCAGTGTATTACTTACAGTAGATAGTGGTTGGCACACCCCCAGTTTGAAGAAGCAGCAGGAGTACCTGTGTACTGTACTGTAGCTAAGCAATGTACTGCTGTGGACAGGGTCAGCAGGAATTTGGCCACTTAAAAAAGGCCCTCCTAAAAAAATCAAAATGTGTGCTATATTTTATATATTTTCTATAATATTTTCACCACTTCACCTTGTCATCAGACAGCCATTTCCAACTGGAAGCCCACCGTTATATAAGCAGATATTTGGGTCTGCAAAGAAACCAGACACAGTCATTTTACCTCGCAGAACATGGGAGTTGCTGGTCTACTATTTGTTTGTTATTGTGTAAATTCAGTGAATCTGAACTAAATCTTGAAAGCTCTGAAGTTACATGACAACTCAAACAAACAAACAGATGACGGCGTCAGTAGACGAGCAACCCCCCTATTCTGCAAGGTAAAATTACTGGTTTTGTCAAAGGAGTCTGGTTGGTGTAGAGAGAGTGATACTTGGCTTGTATAATGGCAGTTTCTCATTGGAAAAGGCTGTCTGACTGCAAGGTAAAGTTGTGAAAATATTCTAAATATAACAAAACACTTAAACTGATATTGATTGTTTTAGGTGAGCCATTTTTAGGTGTCAGTACGTTGCTTAACACACTCACTATTGATAAGTACACCATACAACCCAACTTCAAAGAGTCCCTTTAAGGCGAAATGTTTTTGTTTGACAGTGTTTAAATATTCTTTTTTCACTCACGAAATCACATAGTGAAAACACATGACACTCTTGTTTGCCAGGTGTTTAAATAAACAGCTTTAGAGGGTCACATTGGCTGTATCTTTAGTCGTCTGTAACTGAGAGTAACACGCATAATAAATGTGCTATTTAATATGTTTGTGTTATTGTGAACGGAGCAGAGTACTCATGACTGAAGGTTTTACGGTGTTGTTCCTATTGTGCTTCGTATTGAATTCTGTTTATCCCACAAATGAAAACGCTGCCGTTACTCATTAGATTAATCTAATAATATTTACTCTTCCTCCCCTCTCCGCTGGTGGAGCTAATGAGATTTTGCTCATGCTCCACTATAACCTCACACCGTTCTCCAGCACACACAAAGATCAGTGTGTCTCCAGAAGGAACCTTGAAATCAGATCGTAACTTCACAGGCTTCGTTTGGCATTTATCTGTCCTCTCTTTGAGCAATCCAATACAATTAAGGTATATGGTATATATTAGGATTAATCAGGTTTGCAGGCACATGGAATCAACACTTAATCGTAATCCTATAAAATCAGGGTTGTGAATAGTTTAACCCAATTTGAGAAAGCAATTTTAGTCAAATACCATGGCCTTGTAATTGTAAATAACTGGACTGCACCATATGCAAAGCTTTTGACTTTTCTCTGCTCTTTTTAAAAATGTCTTTTACCCTGATGATTTGTGAGAGTAAACAAGATCATTCATAGGGAAATTCTGCTTATCTTCCACATAATAAAGAGGGGTCTCCATTTTTAATGCGACTTGGGAAAAACAGACAATTCCCCCCCTATTTATGAAGGAACGCCCCCCTCTCACAAGACCACTACAGAGAGAGGAAATGAGCATAAAATTATCAGGTCATTTCCATTACTTTTTATTTCATGATCTCTATCAGCTATTATTATGAATGGGGCTGTATTAATCATATAATAAGATATGTAAATTTTGACCATTACTGAATGTCAAGCCCCATGTTTTCATCTGAATCACACCAATTTCCTAGTTTGTTTGTGAATTTCACGACTGCCCTTTGCAGATTTTACAGTGACAAAAGCTATTTACAAAGTCACAACTAAGGGTTCATTTTGCCCCATAATCTATATTGTATTTCTTTTTACCAATAGAGACAATCAATGCCTTGAACTGCTGTGTTTCAAACGAATATTTTCAGTGATGAACAGCTCAAAGAAAAATATGTTTTACTACCAGTTATGGAATGAATCCCTTACACTGCTTTGGGCTGAACAGGCACCGGGAGTTTCAAACAGGGGATGTTTATGTTGTCAATCAAAGGCTGAGCAGTGATTAAGACTCATTTCTATCTTAATGAATGCAAATTGGCACATCTGCTATGGTGGGCTAGCTGTCCAGACTCTTCAATTAGCATGATTGATCAATTATCCTCCTGCTGGTGGCTCACTGGAAATGGAAGCTGGGGAACGGATGGGGGCGGGGGTAGGAAGAGAGATGAAAGAGCATGAGAGAAAAAATGAACAGAAGACTACCCAAATTTTAGTCAATAAATCAGATTCTTTATTTGATTAGACTAAAAGAATAATGGAATTTCATTTTACTCAAAGAGGGCTCTCTCTTGAACACATATTTATAAAAATAGACAGTGATAGGTATAATTGATAAAGCTTTTGATGACATTAATTACTTGTATATTGCACCTTAAAGCACAGATTAGGGATCTGAAGTTGATATTCCTCAGATTAAAACAGAGAAATACATAGATTGCTTTAACTAATTGGCTGAAAAAGTTAAGTCTTTAATCAGTTATGTAGTTTTGAATGCGTAGCCATGACTTTTTTTTCTCTTTACCTCATTTGTTTTTTGTGATACATGAACTTTACATGAACAAAAACACAATTTGCATTTTAAATCTGCGTCTGATTCTCCATCAGCAGATTTTCTGATCAAATATCCCCATGAGAAATGAGCATCAGCCATGCAAATATTCAGTAGATCAGTACTCTTTCAACTTCGAAGTCTGTCGAGGATATTGTGGTGCACAGCTTGTTTGTGTTTGTTTTAACAGTAAGCACAAACCCTTGAATATCAAAGCACACTGGTGAGACTCCTCTGAGCAGCACAGGCAGATTGTCCTGAGTGTGTATTTATAATTGTGACAAAAACATAACAGGGTGGTCAAATGAAGTCCTGGGTGGAACATAAGGAAACTGTCACTACTACTGTGCTCTCTTATGCCAGCATTATTACTGTCGCTATATTATAGATAGTACTGTGTATATATATAGATATATGCCTTTACAACACATCGATCATATAATAATGAAGAAAAATACAAATTAAAACAAACACATGAGTTAAAGGAAAAACTGACAGGTCTTCTGTACAGTAGTTATATTATATAAATAATAAAATCAAAGAGATTTGGTTATTTAAATTAACCACTAAAAATACTGTATTTACTATGTAATTATGTTTTGACTAACAAACACTCAAAGATGTTTTGTTGAACTAATACATCTTGAATTGTAGCAGGTGGTGCACCATGCTGCTGTTGTCAGATATACTGTGCCATGGAAGGAAAGTTAAAAGAGGTTGAGAAAATGTTCAACTCACAGACTTGATTAAAAGTTGCCCAGACATTTGAGATGGCTGATGGGTAGATCTAGCATGTTGTACTCGCTTCTTAAAGGATGAGACCAGTGAATTTGCATTTATAAGCCCATTTCCTATCATGCATATTGCATTTCATGTACATTACTGCTGCCAAGACATGTAATGTTATGTTATTATTAGAATTATAAATTGCCAAACCATGTCTACTCAATCATATAATGTCATATCTCTGCACTGGACTTTGAAAATATGTGGTACAGTATAGTAACTTGCAATAAGCTGGAAATGTTCTATAATGTGGCCACATTATAGTATCTAATTTCTAGCATCACTTTAAAATATTCATATAGTAACTTATACGTATAATATAATAACATACAGTTCTATTGTTGCTACTCAACTATCAGTTTTTGATATTTTTTGGTATGATGATATAATTCACCGCGCTTAACTAGTTTCTCTGTTACTGTTACTTGTGCAAACACAGAGAAAAAAATCTCTGGTTCGACTCCAAGATAATAAATTATTCAATTGACTCCAAACAACAAAGTAAATACAAGTTAGTGTCCAGTTTCATACTGTTAAACCTGCCAATGAGTCAGAATTAAAAGAAACAGACAGAAAAACTCAGAAAGATGTAGTCTGCAACTCATATAACTGATGTCAAACTAAATTAATTATAAATTATATATTTTATATATTATCACTGTGCTTCAAAAATGCATTTAAAAACCATACAGCATGCTTTGAAAACCATTTAGCATTAATTTAAGGTATACATAATTTGTATACATATTGGCTAAAACACACAGTAGCACTCTAAAGCACCTTTAAAGTTATTTTTGTGAAAATGATTAAAATGATTTTGTTGTTAATATAACAAAAGTTATAGTACATTAGACAAACAGCATTATATAATGTATTATTATATTGGCTTGGTAAGCACAGGAATTCACTTATGTTATCATTGTTGAGTTGAGCACTAGTTTAGATATTTATGAGTCCAGTGAAAGCTGGGCGTCTTAAATCGGTTTAGTGTATTTCTGAAGATTTTTATGCGTGCAGACACTTTTAGTTTTTTGTCTCTCCAGTTCTCGTGTGCTTCTAATTCTATTTTCTGATGTCTGTTTATTCTGAAGAACCTAACGTCACTGTGAACAGAAACGTAAATGACATCACTTCCTATGCAACAGGACATTTTTCTCTGCAAAGACCAAAAACAATACCTGGTGTTGAAGCCACCTTCCTTTGCGGTGATTTTAATTGGCACGAACAAGGCTGCTGCTCAGTCTGTGCTTAAGGTTATTTGTGAAGTTTAGAGGGGTGTGTCATCTGAAGTTAAGTTTTTCTTCATTTGACTTTTGACTTGTGTCTGTAAATCTGATGTCCAGTCTTGGTCTGCACTAGGTTCTCTGGACGTCTGGTAAAAAGATAAGAACAAATTGCAGGCCTGGTAAAATGAGTGTTCATGTATTCCATAAAAAGTAAAATAAAAAAAGTCAAGTGAGTTACAAGGAAACATTAATATCCTCAGGCAATTATCTTTTTACCCCGTTTTCTCCAAACATTTGCTTGAGTTAGCCAACTAACTCTTATTTAAGTTTTTGGTCAGTGTTTCAGGTTTTCACAGAAACATTCTTCTGTTCTCAGTGTTCAAAATAGTGTGCTGCCATTTCTAGAAGCATAGAATAGCAAGTTAATTAAACATTTTGCATCTGGAGTAGATTACACTTGTGACAAGTCATTATTCTTGTTGGAAATATCCATGGTTTCTTATTTTCTGACTGGTCAAATTGCCCATTCTTTGTATGTAATTATCTCCATCATTATCTCTCATTTGCTGCTCGATTTACAGTGGCTCAGAAAGGGAAAGCAGCAGTCTAAATTTAACAACAAAATATGAATTCAGAGCAGATTATATTTTATATTTTAATCAAATATCAGATTGATAAATCTTAGATTTTTACTAAATCGGGACTTTAAATGAGGTGTAAAGTGACAAATCAAACAAAAAAAAGCTGGTCTGCTCTCCAATGTGGGCGCAAGGATTGGCTTTTTAAGACAAATTTAGCCAATTCAAAAGCGTTCATTAATTAAATATACAGGTTCAGTTGAGTCTTGATTACACTTAATATCCACCTCCAGTTCTTCGCCATTATCTTTCTACTTCAGTCTTTCTCTGCAGTACGCCATCATCATATTACTCTTCTCTTATTTGGTATTTCATCATAGAGCTCACAGCAGCAATGATGAGAAATCCCTTTTAAGCTAAATCAAATGTCATTGCTGTTGACATAGACTTATTGGCTTGATGTTGATTTTTCAGGGCTTTTCAATATATGTGAAATTTTCTGCCAGCCCATTTTTAATATTACAGAAAAAAAGTATGTGCACTTTGGTCTCCTGTGATTTATTGGAGTGATATTGAAATGATTTTCTTTATTTTTATTTTGACTGTCGGTCACGCACAGCACAAAAGATTATCTTAAATATGATAGTATTAACTCAAGTATAATTACTTTTATGAAACTTTAAAAGAAATTAATGGATATCTACATTCTCTTTGATATTGCTCTGTGGTTTCTTTTTGACTATGTTGCCGCATAAGTGTCTGTCAGTCAATCCGTTGTCTCTGGAGATCACGGTAAAGTTAAAGCACGGGCAGCAATTAATTTGTGTTTCTGAAATCTTACCGCTCTTCATATAAACACATCAAGTTGTGAATAAGAGCTACTTCCTCTTTCCTGCACGCACAGAGTGTTTTGTATACCTGAGAGCAAGCATTTAACCTTTGAGCCTTCGGGTCAAAACAAACACGCTGGCTGTTTAACAGCACCAGCATCTATTTTCAGACTAGTAGAGCAGTAGGACAAGTTAAAAATAAATAACTCACAAATGTTATGGTGAAAACAGAGAGAAGGGTTATCTTTTTTAGCCACAGGAATGTGAATAATGTTACTTACAGTTATAGTATGGTAGTCTGAATTGTATGTTAAGCCCTTGTAAGTGTAGAGCAGTGGTTCTCAACAATGTGTCCCCTTTGAAACATGTTTTCAGCCACATACCCTCTAACCAGTAAAAGATTTTTGATAGAAAAAAGGTTCTGTAAAGAGGTACAATACAGCGCTGGCCATCAGTATCAGCCTGTTAAGGTACATTCCATCTGTTTACGCTTACCTTTTCCACATATTTTTCTGTATTTTCAGCTGTGTTACTGCTACATTTCAGCTACAAATCCATTTGTGATTGAAAACCAAAACTGGTTTCCACTCAGTGAACGTTACTGCATCTCTTGCTTGAGGTTTAGTGCAATCGACAATTTTCAGCAGTGAATGATTGCATTGAAAATAGGAATATTTAATATAAAACTGGATTTAATAGAGTTCAGATTTATATTTTTTTAAATTAAACTTATAATTATTTTAGGAATTATGCATGACTGATATTTTTCAAATTAACATTTAAAAAATCTCAAGTACTCCCTGCATAAGAGCCTTTTTTGACAACTATTTCTCTCTATTTTTAATTCTCTATTTTCCTCTGAGACTTCTGGCATTCATCCCTAGCCGAACGAGACTTCAGATGAACCACCAGCAAAAATTAGAAGAAAAGCCACAGATGCACATTGTAGTTGACGAATTATTAAAATATCTTTTTTATTCTTATTCACATTTTTTACAACTGTAAAATGTAAGAATCACTTTAGAGCTAAAAAAAAAAGAAAGATAAATGTAAAAAACAGCCACATGTGGCTCCAGATCTGCAGGTTGCTGATCCCTGCACTAGAGGTACTTGTACCCTCAGTTGGGAAACACTGGTATAAAGAAATAACAAGATGAAACCTAAAAGAATGCATTCAGACGCTTGCATGTCTGAATTATTTGGAAAAATTTGCAATGACTCCGGTTTTGATAAGTTCTGTATATGACATGGTAGTACTTTGTTATGGCCTCTTTATAAAGTTAAGAACGTGGTAGTGTAAATTCTCCAGTTCATTTAATTTGTTATTATTACACTGCTCTTGGCATATAGCATCTCATCTTATTATTAATATGTCATATGGAGGAGTCTGGTGAGAGTTGTCTGAAAAGTCTTCTCTTGCCACAGTGAGTGAAGCAGTATTAATGGTTCTGTTGCGAGCAACATGCTGGGTTTCAAAGTGCCCCTTTTTATAGGACAAGGACTCCTTTTCCTCTGGGCTTTTAGTGAAAAAGGGTCACCAGTCCTCTTTTGTAGTTTTCTCAGTGTAATGAAACAGTTGTGGTAATGTTCATGCAAGTATATCACATCTTATTTTGTAATGTGTCCTCTGTGGTGAAACGTTGTAGAGTAACGGTGAAAATGTAGTTTGATTACTGTAATCAAAGACGCCATAATGAGCAGCATCCCTGCTCTTTCTGGGATGTTGTCCTGCAGGGTTATACAACAGTTTTCCTTTGAATCGCTGAATGGCTTAACTCCATTATCAAGTACTGGTTTTAAACCCATCATGTATTACATTTCATTGTTTTATTATGTCTCTGCTCTCCGGTGTGTGATGCTTGTTACCAGGCTACTGCTAAGAGATTTTTGCTTTTAGCACATGTCGTACTTCATTGACGTCAGAGCTTTTTTCCACTCTCTCAACTACATTGCATATGTCTCATTTCAGACGGAGGGTCTCTCAGACAACATATAATGAAAGGAGGCACAACAACAAAAATCCACAAGCCACAGTGCTTTCTTCTGATCATTGGTCTACACTGACGCTAATGAGTTAATACTCTGAGGCCTAAAATTAGATATGCAAAATCTGGAACTTAACAACACTACAGTTTATTAACCAACAGAAAAAAAAAATTATGAGCAATTTAAGCTGGAGTACATATTTTTCAGCTGTTGATTTCCCTTCCAATTCCTATGGCAAAAGGTTGCTTGTTTCTTATTTAAGATGTTTGTGAAATATTAAACTTATGCAGACCTTGAACCACTGCTTCACTGACAACTGTTAAGTTTGTTTTACAAACTACTAACACACATTGTTTATTGAAAACACTTCACATGTGAATTGATTTGTGGACATAGATTTGCCTTGTATATCCTGAGTAGAGAAAAAAGTATTTATACGTCAGCGTCCACAGAAATGAAAACCTCTGACGCATCTATTTTCTGCTGTTATTCGTACTAACAGAAAAAAAACAGCTCTGTGTGTTGTAAATAGCTTGCCAATTACTTAATGTTGGCAGTTTATATTGTCTTTTACATAAATTAAACATGATTATTCCGTGGGTTGTATGATGAAAATATAAGTAAACACTATATACTGTACTTTTCATATGTTGATATCAGATGATACAGACAACATAGGTTGTCACATGCTTTACCTTCATTTTCTTCTCTTTTGAATGATTGGGTCTTAAACATTGCTGATCTTAGTTACACAACTACCAGTGAAGTGCAAACAAACTAAGCAATAATGGTGAATAAAACTTCACTCATCTTCTTCAAAATGTCTTAAAATTTTTTAAATGAGAATGTTGGCTCTATCATTTTTTACATTATTCCTGTAAGCAATGTGTGCTTAGGTTAAAGGGATACTTTTAATTATTTCATGGAGTTGCATAAGATACTTATTATATTGTGCATTAATAGCGACACTCAATGGCAGTCGGCACGTAGTAGTACAGTAGATCCACCTAAAAAAATCAATATCAGTTTAAGTGTAAACTGTATTACTCTTTATGTCGCTTTCTCCAAAACAACCAAACTTTTTTTCCCAAGAACAGCAGTTTTAGTTTGCTGCTCTACTGCTGCCTCAATCGGATAATTTGGTTGTGTTGTTGTGTGAATCTGATGTATTCTTTTAAAACACCAATGTCACACAATAACAGACAAAGCAATATTTGGAGCAATGCTTTTTGCTCACGTAATGGCAGTTTCCCGTTGGAATAAGCTGTCTGACTGCAAAATAAAGAAGTGAAAATATTCTAAAAATGGCATACATTTAGATTGATATTGATTATTTTGAGTGGACATTTTTTTAGGTGGCTAAAATACATTTTGCTGCTGACCCTGTCCACAGCAGTACATTGCTTTGCTTCCTACATCAATATTTACGCTGCTCCTCGTGCCAACCACCATCTACTGTAGGTAATGCACTAACTATTGATAAATATCATGTCATACAATCCCACTTCAAAAAATCTGAGCTATCCCTTAAAAAAAGTAATGGTAACACAATTTATAACTTTTCTGCAGTAACAATTTTTCAGATGGCATGTAACAATACATACAATGTATAGCTACTCAAACTGAGCTCAAACCACATACCTGTCATAACTGTGGTATGAACCACATGAAATAGGTCAGACATTTAAATGACCTAATTTGGTTTGATCTAGTTACAGAGCAACAGTGATACTAGTAATGTTAAAGATCATCAGAACCACAAGCCATGAGTCCACCCTCTGTGTTCTTCAATGACCTTGCGGGCTGAACGGCTGAAACGAGACCTTGCTTTTGTGCGCAGCAGCTTCTGTGAGTTAGCTCGTGCAACAATCAGCTTGCCCTTGTGCCCCCCTCCTCCCACTGTGCGTGCTGTGCGGCCAACCCCTCCTGCCCAGGGGCGAGGACAGAGCAAAGCCTGCTGGGATGGGGTGGGGTGGGGTGTGTGTGTGGGGTTTAGCTGGCACCGTGCCACCTTCCCCTGGCTGCCTGGCCTGACTGGGGGCAAAGAGGGAGGCTGCTGTGTCTCAGATTGATGAGGACAGGTCTGTGGTCTGGGTATAGAGTGTTGCAGAACAGACGTCCTGCTGGCACATCCTGCCCTCTCTGCCGCACGCCCCCCAGCCCTCCGTACTCGCCTTATCGGAACTCCTAATTGTCCTTATGAATATTTTAGAGGCGAGCAGGAATGGGAGTTCAGGGTTGGGGGTATGGTTTCAAGGGCCCTGACAGCTAATGATCCACTCAATGACCAGAGAGAAAGAGAGACGGAGAGTGACAGAGAGAGTAAAAATGGTTAGAAAGATTTTCAATAATCTGTACGTTAATGTTTTTCTCAGGATTGTAATTTCTTCTTAATGTGTGCCACCTTTTCTTTATGTGGAGTGGGAACAGAGTGTGTGTTCTCATTCTTTTTAATCTGTAGATAATGATGACATTGGTTTGCCTTTATCCTCAATTTGTAGTTTAATTCCCTCTTGTCTATACTGAAAATACGCAGTCCGCTGATTGAGACTGTTCTCTCTGACTGTGGCGGCTAATAGCTTTGTCACATCAGTCATTCACCACAGTCTCAGAGCAGAAAGCTCTGAAGGGACTGCTCACTGAACAGCAATTGCCTCTTATTCTGTAAAATGGATGGGCTATATTTAATTGGCAATCTTAGCCAGTCAAATGCAGGTAATCATGAGCAGTATGCAATATAGAATATGATTAAAGGAGCAATATGTAACAGTTGTGCATCCAATAATTAGTACTGCCGTCCAAAATATTGAGTTGGACCCATAACCAATGTATTAAGTAGGTTGAAATCCTATTCAGTTTACAGTCTATAGTTGAAGTGAGTTGTTTCCTCCCTGTCTCAGACTCGAGGAAGCTCAGGCAGGCTGCAGGAACACTGCAGGAGTGTAAGATGAGCTTGTAATTTGGCAACAATGAGTCCTCCACTGTAAGTTGATCAGCGGTTAATAACTGTCAGTTGTCTGTTGATTTAAATCTCTGATAAAATCTCTTTGATTTAAAACTCTGGAGTTTGAGTTCAGTGACTGCCTACCTCACTGCCTACCAGACTCCATTAACATGCAGCTCAACTTGCCCGCTATAAACATTTGCTCTTTCTAAAGAATTATTAATGATTTCTTATGACTCATAAAGTGACACTTAATCATTTGATGAACATCCTGCAAATAATGTAAAATGGGAAAACAATAATGCAAGTTACAGACCAGAATAGAAATTTCAAAGGAGGACACTGCAGCTGTAGTGTTGTCAGAGATAAATAAGTGCTACTTCAACTTAGCATATGAGTCAGGAATGGCTAAAACTAATGTTAAAGACTGTCTGCAATTAATTTCCGTCTGAAGAAAAATGATGAAAAGTATTTTCTTTGGCCCACACTGATACACAAACACACTGTCAGTGATCATCTTACCTACATATGACTCCAGTGATGAAATAACACCATGTTAAAATACTGATTGTTCAGTTCAGTGAAGGGTTGACAGTGACCAGTGATTAAATTA
>JAJHUR010136337.1:0-47876 GCA_027495735.1 Lutjanus campechanus | reverse complement strand
GCTTGGCTTGAATTCAAAATAAGGATAGTTAAGTTTAAAAGAAATGAGAAGCTAGTAAAGACAGGCTACACACAGGGGAGTTTTCAATCTAGGTTATAGATGGTTATTTGACTTTCATTGTCATTAATGTCACAAACTAAATGACCTGCGTCAAAAGGATGTGAAATCAACAGGAGGTTCCCGAATAACTGTCATTGGTTTAGCCCAACAACTCATTTGTAGTGTGATATCTGCATTACTCACAGTTTTCCAAGAATAGTCTATGTACCCACTCAAGAACATTTGAGCACCCACAGATGAGCACACTGAAACACATGCACAGCAGCACTCTAATGGGTCACTGTTTTTACAGCTGGGACCAGAAAAGGAGCCAGTGCAAACAGTACCATGGACCATCAGTGTGTGTGTATGTGCGTGTGTGTGTAGCCTGAGGTGGTACATGCACCCGCCGCACATCACACTCTCACACACAAACAGAAATTGTAGTGTTTTGTGAAGGATTAATCCTTATTATCCACTAAAGCTATATGACTTACGGTCTTAACTCTGTACACACACTGACCTGCTGCTGACAATGTTCACAACCTAAATTCATCTGTACAGTTATTCAGGCCAAATACAGGCTTGCTTTTAATGTCTGGGCAAATCTACAGCATGCCCTAACAGGCATGCATCACACAAAGATGAACTTAAATCAATTTCAGCATTATATTAATGTCCTGATAGGTTTTCCAAAACTGTATTTGATCCTGCTCCAGATTTGTGGAGCAGGGAGTGTATTTTGAGAGTGCTGGTTTCCCCATCTGTGTGACCACAGTGCTGGGCCGCTCTCCCTGCATCCTTTCTGCCCGCTGTTCCCACGCCTCTTTCTGGGCTAAATACATATTTAGGGAAATACTGAGCAGCAAATCATACGTCCTGCTCTCTCAGTGCACCCAAAACCCATTACTCATGGCCTTTTTTACTACCTTTATAGAGCCAGAGGCAGAGAAACTGAACTTTCTGTTAGTGCTGGACCGAATCAAAGTTTATTTATCCAGGTAAATCATGCTCTCATGCATGAATGCTCTCTTTCAGATCCATACAGTTGTTCCGATTCAAGTCATGGAGCAGGGCTTTACAACCACAATCTTCCACTGCAGAAACTGAATGATGCTGTTGAGAGTTAACACCCTTGCTCAAGATCAGGTAACTTTGCATGATATCTAACTATTGGAGTACTACTTCCACAGCTAACGTGGGAAACAAATACAGACACAAACAGTCTGAGAGCTTTGTAAAAGTCCCACAAAAGCTCAACTGAGGCTGCACTTGGAAAACTGTTCTGCCAGCCAGACCAGAGTTTAACAGACATCTGTGTGCCCGTCATAAAGATCAATGATTTCATAGCCACTTCCACTGTCCATTAGTAAAGCTACTACTCTGCACTTTAAAATGCCCCACAGTACTATCAATACAAATTATACCAGGAAGAGCTTGCTCATGCTATTTCCTTGTGTGGAGAAATGAATGACAAATGGATTCTTCTATATAGCAGCACTGTGTAGTGAGATCAACAAGTGCTGTGGAGCCACATGCAAAGCAGACTAAATAGGTTTCAATGTATGTATGTATGTATGTATGTGTGTGTGTGTGTGTGTGTGTGTGTGTGCGTGAACATGCTCGTGCCATAGTGTGCATGAGTAATGAATAAGATCCTGGCACATCACAACCGGGTTCCTCTAATGCACTCCCTGTAGACCAGAAGAAATAAACAGATAAAGATGAAGTGGACGTGAATGCAACAGCAAAGAAAAAAGAAGGAGCCAAGAGCGAGAGTGAGCAAGAGAGGGCAGGAGGAGAGGAGGGAGGGAGGGAGTTTTCAGAATTGTTATTGGAGCCGTAGAAGTCATTTCTGACTTAAAGAGTTCCAGATGTGGGCCAGCCCCTGAGAAAGAGAAAAGATTGGAGAGACGGAGAGAAATCAAGAGGGAGGGAGGAGTATTTATCAGACTGTGCCCTTCCACATGATCAGCCATCTACACTCCCTTTTCTGAGACTAAAAGCATAAAGTGGATCTTTGCTTTGGTTGTGTTGTCTTAAGCAGCAGAGGAGGTGGGTGCTGAAAGTAAGGTTTAGGGTGTGGGGTGTCAGGTGGTAAGGTGGTAGAGGGGTATGTGGCTTGCACAGCCCAGTATTGGGCCTATAAAAAGCTGGGGTGGTCAGAATAATGGTCTGTTGTTATTACACACACACACACACACACACACACACACACACACAGGTCTTTCTCAAACCAATGACTGAACTCACCAAAATAGGCCAGTCGAAACCCAACCAAAAGACATCTGGCTAAATACTGGGACAAAAGCTGCTCTTTAACTTATTTTGCAATGCAACAGCGCCAACTGAATCATATGGCCTAATAACAGGCAAGTCTAAAGAACTGTACTCCGTTTAACACTTGTGTGCTTAAAATGATGGCTTGGATTATTTGATGTAGGGTTGTATGAGGTACTTCTGGTCGATAGTCGGTGCATTAGCTACAGTAGACGCTGGTCGGCACACCCCCAGTCAGCTAAGCAATGTACTGATGTGGACAGGGACAGCAACAAAAGATTATTCAGCAATCAATAAATAAATCTATGTCAGTCTAAATGTACGCTATATTTAAAATATTTTCACCGCTTTACTTTGCTGTCACGCAGCCTTATCTGAAGGGAAATAGCACTCACTCTAAATCAACCAAACCCCATGCGCAAAATAAGTAATTTTACCTCACAGATCAGGAGAGTTGCTGGTTTACTGCTGCTTCAATATATTAGATTGTTTATGTTAATTGTGTGACTTCTCTATTTTAAAGGGTTAGTTTAGATTAGCCAAAATCATACAATAGCACAAACAAACTCACAGATCGAGGCAGCGGTAGACTAGTAACTCCAGTATTCTGCAAGTTAAAATGACTGATTTTACCTATGGAGTCTGGTTGGTTTGGAGATGGTCATATTTGGCTTACATAATGGTAGTTTCCTATCAAAAAGAGCTGTCTGACAGCAAAGTTAAGTGGTGAAAATATTCTAAATATAGCATATGGCTTCCTCTGCCTCTCCAAATTGGGGGCACGCCAAATGCCATCTAAAGAAGGTAAAACACTGATCAATAAGTACCTCAAACCCACATCAAATAATCCAAACTAATCCTTTAAATCAAATACACATTATGATGAAACCAGTGGAAGCTGCAGTGAGTGTGTGCATACATGTGTGCAAATACTATGTGCTACGTGCTGAGTGAACTCCGACCTTTCGGATGTTGGGACTGTCATAGCAGCATTAACATCTTCACATGCATACAAAGATGCTCCTGCACGATAACGTCTTGACTTGGATCAGCAGTGAGCCTGCAGCCCTGTAATAATTCCCATCTCCAGTTATTTTCTCTCTCTGTGGTGCATGTACATGGATGTGTGTGCCCAGCAGCTTCCCCAGCATTTGTTTTCACTCCCTCTGCGTTGGGCTAAGCCACACGATCACACAACAAAAGGCCATTGTCCTGCAGTAAAAAGCTCTGCTCCAGGGAGCTGGTAGTGGGCCACAAACAAAGCCTGGTTACATTGTCCCAACGCAAGCTCATGAATCAACTCAACACTGGGCTGCCAAAACAGCCACGGAGAGAGCGCTGTGAGTCTACTAGAGTTTGACAAAGAGGGAAGAGAAGGAGAGTTGATTGAGGAGGGATGTAAGGGTGGAGGAAAACAAATGGACAGGGAGCAGGACGCACAGCCGGAGCTGGACAAGAGGGGAGGGAGAGTGATGTAAGATATGTGGAGATGGTGGTGGGTGAGATGGGTTTGTCCAACAGGAGGAGGAGAGCAGGATGAGGAAATGGAAGAAGGGGAAGATTTTGAGAGGAGTGCAGCCAACACAGCGGGAGGATGAGAGGTGAAGTCAGCGTAAACAGAGAGCTGTGTCAACAGACGAGCCTCCTGCCTGCGCTCTAAAGGCTCTCTGCTCCCCAAATCACAACAGCAGAACAAGACTGACATGTGAGGACTCAATCTCACAACTGACCAATGAAGTAGTTCAAATCTAATTCAGCAGTCATTCCTCCTCATACAACCCTGCTCAGAGAGAAAATACTTTCTTTGTTCATATCAAATGGTTCTGCACTGTTATTTTCCTATTCTGACAAGTCAAATTAGCAATGGATCCATCAAACGCTCATGCACAAAGAGCTGCTATTGTATCCAGCAGCAGGCTACAATTCACCTTTTCCACCCTGTAAGGGAATGGAAAGTGGTGACTGCCACTCTGGGAGAAGAGTGACAAAAAAGTTAGGGGTGAATTTTGACATTGATCACCACATAGCCACTATAACCAATCAAATTATGATGGGCAGGTCCTGTGTGGTATTGGTGTATTTTTATTATTCTACTGTGTTTTGTTAATATGTCTTTTTCTTGTAAACTGTGTAATGCTTTAGTGCTTCATAGCCTCTATTCTAGTACTTTTAGTAGTTCTGTGAATGCTCATATGAATTGTGAAGAAAAGGAAAACAGGACAGGTATTTGAAGTTCATTTCTGTTGTTTTATTTCTAAGATATTTTTCAGGGTTTTGTCACTTTTTATGTTTATGTTTTCTGTGCATGTTATTTGTGAGCGATGGTCTTGTTTTTATGACATCAGGACCATGTTGGAAATAAGTGATTACACTTTACATGGTATCCCTTTGTTGTCTTCCATATCCATAAATAAAATAAGTCAATCATTCACAGCAAAACGTTCACTGAAAGCAGGGGGGACTGACCATTAGGCAAAACATTGCCTAAGGCCCCAAACTACCAAGGACCCCTTAAATGCTTTATATAAGAATTCACCAATTAATGATGTCTTTCTAAAAATCCATGCACTAACATGGCATCAGAATGCTTAATTCATGAGTGCCTCAGGGCCTCCTCACTAACTTGAACTTCTTCAGAAAGACAGTAGACAACAAAAAGCAAAACGGATGAACAAAGGAGGAAGCAGAAAGATACTAAAAGACAACACCCACCCAAGCAACAGCATGTTCACTTGCTGCTGTCTGACAAGAGATACCGAAGTATCTATACTCCTCAACATCAGACTTGAGAACATCTTTTTTCCTGATGATGTGAGACTTATCCACCACACTCCATCTTTAAAAAGCTATTTTTATTCCTTGTTATTTATGCAAGGATTGAAAATGGGGAGGGCAAGGGATGTGGAGGAGAGCCTCGTGCCTGTGTTTTCCCAAGGCCCAAATATGACTAAATAGCCCCTGCAAGCTGTTATTTTTATCAGTTTATGACACAACAACTGCACATTTTGTTGAATTAAATGCACTGAAAAAGACTTACCATTGGCGTTTTTGCCGCAGATCAGGTGCTCATAGTGCTGCAGGACTCCCCACAGCTCAGCATCATTGTTCACCACCCCCTCCAGGGCCTCTGCACTCACTGGGGCGCCTGCTGACCCTGACTCTGGCCCTGAATGACCCCTCTCGGCCATCAGCACCCGAGCTCCTATCTCCTCCACCAGAGCCTCCATGCATGCAGTCAGGCAAATGGCTGCGTACTCGTGGATGCGCACAGAGATGCGGGTATCCACCATCCAGCGGAAGAAGCGTCCCACGGAGAAGGAGAGACCGCAGCGGGCGGACTTGCCCTTCCTCAGCAGCTCTCCTGCGCTCATGCTGTACATAGAGATGGCTTTGACGGTGGCAGAGACGCAGTGGTCTGCAAGGGCCCAGCTGAGTACCAGCCTCATGGCGCTCTGCACCTCGAAGCGCGTGCAGCGGCAGTGCATGACACTCAGCCTCTGAGCTTCTCTGGAGATGCGGATCAGAGCCCTGCGGAGGAGAGCCGACAGCCGCCTCACGGCCTCCGTAGAGAACACAGGTGTAGGACCCCCTTTGGTGCTCCCACTCTCGGCCACTTTACGCAGTATCTTTGCCACCTCCTCTTCAGTCCAGGGGAACTCCTCCAACTCAGGTAAGCGGGGGCACTTGGAAAAGATGTCCTCCGGGTCTTCGGGAAGGACAGTATTGACAGTATCCCAGCTGTTGTTCCTGCTGTTCATGGAGCCGGAGTAGTACCACCAGTTACCCCGGTGAGGGGCCGTCATGAAGGCCTGGGAGTTGGACTTGGAGGAGGACAAGCTGAGGGACTTGCAGGAGTCCCCCGCCCCGTAGCCAGAGTCCAGCGTCAGGTCCTCCAGGGTTTTCATGTGGACATTGCTCAAACCAGCCATTATTGTTTAACTGTTTCTTCGGGTGGGTTTATAGAGCGGCGGCAAACCTGGTCAGCGGTTTACCTGGAAGTCACGTCGAAACTCCGCCGAGCTGGATGAACTGGTTACACCGCGTCACACTTGTCAGACATGCTGCTAAATGGAGTTCAGTGCAGGGCAGCGAAACAACTCAGCTGCACAAGTCGATAAAATCCCACTAGATTGGCAGTGTTTAATCAAAACAACAGTGTAATGCCGTTAATAAGCTGGAAAGTTGAAGTCGCACACGATCCGTCTCACCTTTACTCCGGGAGGCGCAGAGATTTAAACTTTCCTCCAGTGTCCACAGTCTTTTAAAACACGGCGAAATGTCTCCCCTGTCTACATACACCAAGCTCCGAGCTCATTTATTAAAACATGTCCCGTGTTGCCGCTTAATCGACACAAATTGCTTTGTTTTTGTGGGAAAAGCCCGAGTCTACCTCATCTCTCTCCTCTCCTGTCCCCGGTGCTCAGTCTGAAACAGCTAGCTGACGGAGAAACTCAACTACAGATGTGTGAGAGGAGGGGGGACTGTTGATGAGTGACAACACGGAAGCGGCTCCAGCAACCAATCAGGAGAGGGCCGACTTTTCGACAGCCAATCAAGACCCGCTATAAATATGTCCTAAGTGTGGGGACATAAGTAAACTTTGTTTCGCCTCAAAAGAAGCATCAAAAAATCCCCTTATGTGTGACCTACATATGGCTGCATTTGCTTTCATGCTCGAGTCAGAGTATTTTTGTATTTTCATTAGTTTTTATTAGTTTTAATTTCGTTTCATTTTTTAGTTTTCAACTGTTCTTCGTCCGTCTGTTGGTTTCTAAAGCGGGTTTGTCTTTTTCAGTTTAGTTAAATGGTTAGTTTCAGTTTAGTTTTTGTTTCTTTCATTATTAGTTTTGGCTTTTTCTAACTTATGACATGGAGGTTTTGGGAAAGACTGAGGAAGTTAGAGAATAGATAGTATTGATATTGTTTTAAAAGGGGGTTTTGTGATATAGGGGGTATTTGTAGGCTATTTAAGAAGGTCAGAATATTACAGCAGAAACACAGCACTTTTTGAAGGCAGATGACTCAGTCATGTAGACATCCCAGTCTCAATAAACATATGCACTAATGCCTTGTCACGCTTGTTGTGTTGACAAATTTGTCCAAATTGACAAAGACAGACATTTCTTGTATATATATTTATTTATTTTATTTTATTTACATTATTTTTGTGAGTATACTATATGTATTTTATATATTCCGTTAATTTCAGATTTTTTCTAGTCTAGTTTTCATTTTTATTTTAGTTAACTGATTTTTTTTCACACTTGGTATTAGCAGTAGTTTAGTTTTAGTTAAGTATCATGTTGGCTCGAGATACATAGGGTCACTTTTTCACATTACTTCAGCTGTATTCACTTTGTCTTTATTTGTTTCTTATCAGAATTCTTCCACAAAATGTGATTAAATGTGATAATGTGTAATCCAATCAAAGGCTGACAACTTTTACTAAGTATTCCATGAGAATAAATCCCATTAGTCATTATTATATTGTCAGGTCTGGGGATATTCTTCAGTTTGGTTACTAGGAACCAAACTGCACACCAAGCAGACTTCAGCTATCCCCTGGTGTTGACTCTTGGCTTCCTGCCTGCACATGAGCTAATCTCTCACCTGCAGCCTGTAACAGAAATTGAATCTGTAAAGCCCCTCGTAATGGTGTAAGAGGTGGAGTAGTGTTTACGTTGATTTGATGAGGCTTAGGGATTTCACTGAAAGGGCATTTTAAAAGCTTAGTTAGGACTGCAAGGGAGACAGTGTTGTAATAGTTTAAATAAGCAAGTATATGCAATTTTTCCTCTTTTTTTTAAACTAAGAAAGAGTGTACTGGCTTTTATAGTTTGTGGCCAGTCCACTACTTTGTGCTCATTCATACACTGTAAGAAATAAACTATTTGTTTCAACTTTAAAAAAGTTGAGTGTCCAGACTCTCTTAACATTTTAATTTGACTGAATTTGAAAAGACAAGGTGATGTAATTTTGTAATGATTCAAAACAAATGCACTTTTCTCATAAAATAAACTTCATGCAGTACACTTGCTCAGTTGTACTTGAGAAATGTTCAATAAGCTTAAGAAATGAAGTTGAACCAACGACTCTTCAGTCACACTGACGAACATAACAAACAAATATGTTTTTGTTTTACATTTTCTCAGTTTGAAGAGTCACTTCTTCATTTCACAATACGAATAACAGATTCAGCTGCTCCTGTTGGAGCTACTTTGTTCCAGCATTGGCTCAAAAACAACATGTGAAACTGTTCCCAGTGTGTTTATTAAATTTGAAGTGTGAGGGGGTTAGGATTGAATTCACTACTAAGCCTTGTCATGATTTGCAGTGTTTTTATTGTTGTGAAAATAACCATGACTTATTTTGAAGTGTAGTAGAAACACACAACAAGTTTTCATTGTATGTTTTCTTCAAACTATAAAGAAGAAAGGTCTCAGGGGAGTTTTAACTCTCACATAATGCATGTGGGGAAGTCTGCTAATATGCTGATCATGTTGCTTTAAAACCTTATTTCAATGAGTTGATTGAACTCTGCAGTACATTCATTCAATTCATCATTTCATGTGAAAAGACAATGTGAAAAGAAAATGAGAAAGTTAGAGGGCCTAAAGTATTCTGAAAATAAACATTAGAAACTTTAAGTTTAATTAACTTGAATCAATAAAATTTGTACATTTACATTAAGTTAATTCAGAAAAGATTAGTTGATTCCTCTGAATTCTTGTATAATTTTGTAGAGTGACCAGTTCAGCAGAGGTATAATGCCAAAACGTGGCAGTTTATCCTTTTAAAACAAGGTTTGAGCAAATCTTCTTACGAAACTTCAGTGTTTGAACATTGCTTAGCCCCTGCTTGTTGATTGTGGTTAGTTTGTGTAGCATGCTTGAGGTAAAATAAAGCAAACATGTTGAAGAGGCCTGTGACTACCTGCTTCTCATCACTCTGCACTCACACAGACAGGTAGGGTGTGTCTCCACTGGGACAGAGTCCAAAACTATTACATAACGCATTTAAGGCTGAACACGTATGCTGTGAGACTGCAACACATTGTGAGAGTGGCTGTAATCAACATTTTCTTGCGTATACACAGGCCTGGATGTTATAGGAAATACAATACTATGTATGTATTTAAAGTGGAAAAACTGACTCAAACACACGCACATCATGGTCTATGAATCACTCAGTGGGGGGGACTGCGCAGGGAGTCAACCTCTGAGTCCAGTTAACCTCCCCACTTCTGCACTGTTGGTCAGAGCTTCTCTAAATGAGATCAGAAGACACACAGGGCGTAGAGGAGATCACAGGAGGTTAGCACTTGCCTCATCCAGACCTCATATAGCTGCGGTGTGGACAGAGCTTACCTCACGGTCTCTCTGTGTGCGTACATGGTCGGGGCCAGAAATCAAGCCAGCCCACCACCCAGAGCAGTGACACACGCGAAGGGGATCAACAACTCAAACAAAACAATCTCTGCAAATGATTACATGTGGTCACGAACACTTGTCAGCTTTGCTGGAGTTCAAAATGTTTGCTTTTCTCTCTGCTGTGGTCATAAAACACAATGAATGTGATATTAGATCAGTTTAACTTAGAGTGGGTAACTGGACTGATGTCAGCCTCAGGGAGGAAAACAGAGTGAGGGTTGCAGAGGGTTGATACATGATGTCATATTTAATTTGCATTTACAGCTGGTAATAAAAATGAATGGACATTTCTTGATATAGCTGTAAATACTATATTTATTTAAAACAAAAAGGTGAACAGGAGTTTTTGAATTGTGTCTTCTTCTACACTTCCTTTAGACTGTATCGTTAATTTTTCAGATTAGAGAGATTTTATAGACCAAACAACTACTTAACATTTTCTGACATTTCATAAACCAAATAACTAATCAGTTAACTGAAAAAACATAATTGTCAAATTAATTGACAATGAAAATAATCATTAGTTGCAGCCCATTTAGAAATTCTTGATGAATTCATTTAATACAATGTGTTGCTGGCACAAAAAAGCTTTATCATGGCACCTGACATAAACAAAATTAGTCACATGTTAATATGTGGTCAAGAACAGTTGACTTGTTTGCATAAAGGAAGTCATCCCACACGCTGTGTGCTTGTCATGTGTGTGGAGGGGGATTTTGCCCTCAAGAAATGTCTGCCACCTCAATCATATCGTGATCTTTTCTCCTACACCAAATGGACCTGCCTCTGCTTAAAATAGATTTACTTTTTTCATTTTGATGTGTATGAAGCCAGCACCGTACATCTGCAGTCAGGGGTGCAAGCAATGAATTACAATTAACTGAGTCATTTTTTGGGTACTTTCATGAGTAGTTTGTCTGTAAATTTATTCTTACTTAAGTATGCATAACATTATCTACTTAGATACCTTCAAAATCATAATTTGCTACTGAGTAGTCTACAAGTTGAATTTTTGTAATCAATGTGGCTAAACAGGCAAATGAAATCAGATGGAAAGAACATAACAACAAAACCAAAAAAAAGAAAACCCTTTGTACTTTTACTTAAATATTTATTTAAACACAAGTAGTTCTCCTTGAGGTTGAGTGATTGTTCAGTGATGTAGCAGTACTTCTACTTGAGTACAGATTTTCAGTGCTCTTTCCACCCACTGTCTGAAGGTAGAGCATGTATGTATGGGTGGAGCACCACCATGTGGTCACACATGGGACAGAGTTTTTTTTTATGTTTACCTCCCCAAACTCCCATTAGTTGTAGCTGATATTTTGACAACTGTCTTACAAAGAGAAAACAATTTAAAATAAAACACACACACATACATCTAAAAATTATCTGGACGTAAGCATAAAATTTTATTTGCAAAAAACCAACAAATCAAAATAAAAGTACAATACATTCTTAAAACCTTTTCTCTACAAAACAATTTCACAGAAATTACCTTGGAATGTATATTCCTATTTTTCATTTTTATGTTTCTCATATATATAGTCTTTATTTATATTTAATGTGTTTCTTCTGTTCTTTAAATAGTCCCATCATGTCAGTGTTAAATGACGTCATACAGTATAGACCTTTTTCCTGTAGAGGCAAAGAAAGGGTCTTGGAGGGCATTTTGACAATCATATAGTCAATAACAGATCATTAACTCTCAGTCATATATAAGTCCAACCTTGAGCCCTCCAGCCACTCCCCATCAATATAAGTACCATGTTGCATAAACAGAAGCATTAGGAGCCCGGCCTCCAGCCACACTAATGGGAGGAGGGTGGGGTCCTGCTGGACTGCAGCTGCCAGTGAGTCTCCATCACACCTCCTGGTTTCACTCAGTAGTCATTAGTACCATCTCTGTCTGTCTCACCGATGGGGCTTCCTGCTTCTCGGGTAATATAACAAACACACTGACACGTCTGTAATCCACTGAAGAGAACCATATACTCCTTCTTTTACAGTGTATCTGAATTTACAGTGACGTTACAGCCTGCTGATAAATAACTGTTTATTTCTGTCTGTCCCTGCCCTCTTCTGTCATTAGAGTAAGTTTAAAAACTGCCTGCAGCCAAACCCTGATAAAGGCACACATTTGTGAAACAGCCATGCCTCGCCACATCGTGTCCAACACATGAACTGGTATGTCTCCCTTCTGCTAGAGCTTTATACAAGCTTAAAAGAAGAAGAGTGTTGATGTTTTCAAAAGCAAAGCATTCCCTGTCTCGGTTGGTATTTTAATATGAGAGATATGAGTTTTAATCCCTCTAATCTAATGTCTGAAACACAGTTCAGAAAATGCTTTTAAAAAATGTGTGACAGCGTTAAATCAAACGCCAGAAAGCTCCTCTGCTTCCCTCCTGTTAATATGTTCCAGTTGACAGTGAGGTTAGAGATCTGGAGGGAATGGAGGATACCATCAGTAGAGTTAAAAGGTGTAAACTGTTCACAAATTCAATGTTTTCGAACAGACAATAGCACCCCAAAATATACAGGACACATGAAAAGCCACTTTAAATTAAATAACCAACAGCACAAATGGTTCAGTTAAAATGTGAAATAAAATGAATCAAGTCATGACTGATAAAAATGGATGTGGGAGGTAAAACTGATATTACCGACAGCAGTAGTGCTATATATGATGTTTCAACAAATACAAATAAGCATGAGATTAAAAGAGACAGAAATGAGTCAACAGTAAAAGTGTTAAAGAGGCAGAGAGAGGGACAGAAAGAGATATAAAGATGGTGCATTTGTTTGGAAAAAGGGCTGATATCTGACTCAAAAACCTTTGCTTTATAATATCAGGTATAAGGAGAGCTTCAGCACCTCATTCATACTGGTTAATGATATCCAACAGGTAGTAGTTGATGTATGTTGAAATATTCTTTATCAAATACCAAAGAGTTCCTCTACTTGAGCTATGCCACCATGTCTGAATCTATCTGAATAACATGTCGACACACATTCTATTAGACTCCCATGAGCATGAGAGCATGTTAGAAAAAAGATCTTAGGTTGTCTTCACATCTCCTTGTTAGAAAAAAGGTGCTTCCTGTCACACAAGCGGCAACACACCCACCTACACTTATATATACACATACCCACGCAAACACACACGCACACGCTCACGCACACACACACACACGCACGCACATAAACAGCTGCTTTCCAGTCTGTCTGAAAACATTGCACCAGAAAAAGGACAGAGAGAAGGAGAACAAAAATAACTCTCTTCTCTCTGTACAGTAGTTCAGTCAGTGAGGCAAAGTGATGACTCAGGTCTGTCTGCCCTAAACGGCTCGCTTGCAAAATTCAGATTTGGACTCCGTTTCCTCACACAGACGATCATACAAGAGTGGGCCGATGGCAAAACAGAGGCGCCCTGAACGGAGCCTGTTTGGAAAAAAAAGAAGGCAGAGTTCAGGCAGTGAGCGAGCTCCTACAGGTCTCTCTCACACACAGTGGATCTGCAGGCAGGTTCAGAAATCCTCCAACCAGTAGGGGGGCGCTATCCCTTGGGAGTTTTCTTGTTTTGAGCGTTCCACATGCCTCGTTTGGAGTGGTAGTAGTGAAAGAAGTTCCTCAAGCGTAGTCTTTCTACCTCCAAACCATTTTGCAGTACCCTAGATGGGGAGGGAGGAAAAAAGAATGGGTTAAAAAGGAAGCAACAAGTTTTTTTTGTTTTTTGCTTTTTCATCTTGGAGAAAATATTTAGTTAAAGCTCCTACAAGGAGTTTTAAACTGGTTATGAAAGAGTCTCAATTTATTGCTGATACTTCCATATGATCTACATAAGTTAACAAGACCATCTGTGAGAAAATTTGCTGTTTCCGTATGGTTGTGCTTATTGCCTGCCATTGGGTCGGATTCTCTGTGAAATCAGATGCAACATGGTCATTTTATTTTTCATGTTATATTTTGTGATTATTACAGTGGAAACGCTACCGCTTTTGTCTACAGGTGCCTCGAAAATCAACAAAATGTCAAAGACAGGAGCTTCTTTTTCTTCTTTTAATCTCTTATTAAAGCATCAGTTGACACACAGATAGTTTTGGTTTTATTTGTTCAGGTTTTGAATTAGCCATCTGTGACATTTCTGCTATCACCCAAATTCAACTGAGAACACTGAAATTTCCAGTTTAAAAAGTCCCTTTCAATGCTATGAGTACCAAATATACCAACTATATATTTTGTCGTAAAGGTAGAAATCTGAGAAGTGGACATATTAGACCAAGGCTATCTGCATGACACAGCTCGGGAGATATATGAGAAAATATGTCTTTTTGTAAACCAAGCCTTTCAACCCACTGCTTCTATACACCAATTCACCTCATGATTGAAACAAGTTTTGATAGAAGGAGCATTTGCTGATGTTAGTAACAGTGGACATTTGAAGAGGACGGGAGGTTCAGACACTGAGTATTGGTTGAAGGCCTTTATGATTGAGTGTTTCCTGATCAAACTACTGGGAGCTTGCAATATTCATTGAGCAGACTTTCTTTTTTTTCCCTTGTATGCTGCTTCTGTGCTGCACTCATACCCCATCGGCATTTAATGTGCACACTATCCACCATTCCCTGCTTAAAAGAGGACATCTAGCATATACATGTGTGGTAAAACAGTGACAATCCAAGATACAAATGTAAATATTCTATCATCACAGTAAAGATTTGTAAAAGATTTTGTGATATACAGACAGCTCAAAAAAGTTGGAACTGGGCAACTAAAGATCAGGGAAGTTGTGGACTGTTCAGAAAATACCTATTAGGAACATTCCATAGGTAAAGAGGTTCACTGGTTACAGGTGAAAGTATCATGATTGGGTATGAAAGGTGCATCCTTCAAAGGCTCAGTCATTAACATGGAAGGATGGGGCGAGGTTCACAACTTTGTGAAAAACTGTGTGGGCAAATAGTCCCAACAGTTTAAGAACAATGTTTCTCAAGACACAATTGCAAGGAATTTAGGGATTTCACCATCTACAAGCTATAATATCATTAAAAGATTTAGAGAATCCGCACACGCACGTTTTGGAACAGCGTATGCCGCCATCCAGACAACATCTTTTACAGGGATGTCCCTGCTTATTTCAAGACAATGACAAGACACATTCTACACATGTTACAACAGCATAGTTTTGTAGTACAAGAGTGCAGGTACTAGACAGGCCTGCCTGCAGTCTGGACCTGTCTCCCATTGAAAGTGTATATGGCACATTATGAAGCGCAAAACACGACAGAAGAGATTCTGGACTGTTGAGCACCTTAAGTTGTTTTTCAATCAAGAAAGACTTTCACGTTCGAAACATCAACAATTAGTACGCTCAGTTTCCAAATCCTCACTGAGTTTTGTTAAAAGAAAAGGTGATGTATCACGGTGGTAAACGTGCTCCTGTCCCAGCTTTTTTGGAACAGGTTACAGACACAAAATTAAGAATGAGTGTATAAAAAAATGCACATCATTGCATTATGTTTTTATTTACATTTTAGACAACTCCCCACCTTTTTGGAATTAGGATTTGTACAACACGACTCTCATGAACTTCTGTTTTTAACTACAACTTAAAAAGTTACTCTAGAGTTAGGTAAACATCTGTCTGAAACAAATTTACTTTGTGAGCTTCTACTAGTGTCCATCGCAGGTCTCTAGCACTGGCTTATTGCTGAGTTACCTGTCCAGCAGCTCCCAGTCCTCTCCACCCCAGCGGTCTTTGAATTCCTCCGTGTTCATGCCTCCAATCTTATCAAAATCAGACTTGTAGATTCCAAACAGGCCAAAGCCATTTACCTCCCAGTAACCTGCGAAATAAAAAAAAAAAAGAAAGTTAATGGGAACTATTGGTCCCATTTCACACCATTGCATCAACGGTGATTATGATAAAAGGAAAGTGTGATTCTAAAACAGCACAAGCATGTGCTTCTGATGCCATTGTGTTTATTATGCATGTAAAGTGAAAACCTATATTAGGAATTCAAAGTAGGTGTCGGCAACTGGGGAATGAGTTTGCCTGATGAGTCAAACTCAAAACCTGTAAACTATGGTAATATGTGAGTGTGATCATTCCTGCGAGAGCACACGTGTGTTAACATGTGAGTGTGTGTGTGTGTGTTACCATCAGGCTCGTGTGGTGAACTGCCGCAGCCGAGTCTCATGACGATGGGAGCAAAAGCGAGGCGTCCCTCGACACAGTGCTTCCTGATGCTTTCCAAGATGTTGAGAGGGAAGTGGATGTGCAGATCACAGAGGAACACAATGCTGTGACTATCCTGCAGGAGGAAACACACACAGAGGTAGACATTCATTACATGTACAAAATCTCTGATGTACTGTTCTAAAGGATGGGACAAAAAGGTGAAATTTGGTCTGGAAAACAAGATTTCTTTAGATGCCTACAAATATGGGAATATTTTATAAAAGAGATACCACACAATAGATTTGGACGGTATAATTCAAATAATAGTGGATGAGATGATGAGAAACAAATGGGAATCAGAGCTAGATGTGAAAATTTTGGACAAAAAAATGGCATAAAATGTGTATGACGCAGTGCACTTTAACCAACTTACAAATATGCAGAGAGTTTGGCAGGAAGAACCTTACTGGATCAAGAGCAGACACCTAAAGACCCAGCAACTTTGCTGCAGACCCTCTGGCAATGTGGAGGCCAACCATACCTATGCGCTCAGGAGCTGCACTAAACTGAAGCCTTACTGGAATCATTTAATGCAACTACTAAAGATATTATTGGCATATGCTGTTCCAAACAACTGTGCTGTGATGTACCTAGAGAACATTGAGGACACTGTACAAAGGAGGGATCGATATCTGGCAAAAATTCTGTTTATAGACAGCAAAAAATCTATAACAAGAAACTGGTATAAAGCTGAGCCTCCAGGGAGAGAACAATCAGCCTCATGCAAGAACATTTTCATATTATTCTTAACTTTGTCTTTCTTTTTTTCATACGATGGGCTCATACAAACATGAGATTGAGCAAACACATAATTAACACCAATGTAAGCCTGCACCCCCTGCCCCATACATTAGGTGTGTCAAGTCAAGTGTTCATTCATTCATTAAAGATAAAAAGAAGAGTTTTACAAGTTTGGAGATTGAAGTCCTGCTTTCAGAGATCCATAAAGGAAAATCTATAATTCTAAGTGTCGAAGTGGAGTTAAGGATTCTGCGAGAGACGAGAAACGAGTGCTGTTAATGCCGCCTGAAGCACGCACTACGTACTGTCATTGAAATAAAGATGAATGTGTTCGATATGAAAATGGCTTACAAAAAACATCTCGCCACAGCAAGGCGATCAATGGCTGCAGTGGGAAGAGAAGGTCAAGGGGAAATCTCCATCACAGAGATAGAAGACAGCATAAGTGCTATAAAAGGTGATGTTGCAGTGTCAGGCATTGTAATGTAGGATGTTCCCCCCGGACAGTGACCTGCATAAAGCTGTGAGATACGGCCAGTACGCCTGACACTGGGTAATTTAGCTTATCTAAATTAATGATGATAGGCTTTATGTGTAAATTTACAATTATATTATAATTTTAAATGCAGTCAAAGAGGGTAATGTTGACATAATTATGAAGTATAATTATTTTTTAAACTCAAAATGTCTTCACACTAATGAAACTGACTGTCATTAATGAAAACCTTTGGTTTGGATAACAGCAGACTAACTGCACAACTTCTGTGACAGGTCTGGACCACTCGAAAATCAGGGAATGCAACTAGTTCTCCTGAATCACATATTGAAACCACTGAGGAATGGAAAATCTGACATTTCACATAAAAATTACAGACAATATCTTTGATAAGAACTGGGGGGAAAACTCTTTCTGTTGTATTTTTTACTGCTTAGTGATGGTTGTATTGACGCTCATAATGTTCTGTCTAGAGCTGAAAAGGACGTATAAAAAATTTAAGAAAAAAAATATCTCAGAATGTTCCCTTCATCTGAGAAAAAGAGCAGTGTTTGTGAATGAGCCTGTTCAACAATCCTGTGAAATTGCTGGTGCAAATTTCTATGCGAGTGGATGTTCACATTGGCCTAATATGGGATTTTAGGATTAAAGGGAGTGGTGAAGACTGGGCTCAGCATCAGAGGCTCGTCTTGACTTCCAACAGCCTGCAGGTCATTCAGACATGAGTGACAGCCCTGTCATCCCACCGTGACAGCACTGACACTCAACTGACGGATCAACGTCTGTCCAAATTTCCAGACGCTCCACGCCCCCCGTGGGTGGGTGCGCATGCATGTGTGTTAAAGAGACAGCCAGAGAGAGTGGCGTTAGGGCACATGCACACAAATAACCTGTGAAAGGGAACGGATGTGACAGCTGTAGCGTACACATGACAGAGGAAATGCAGCTAACTGTCTAAGCGATTTCCCCGTCGCCCACAGCCGGGCTCTGCGGGAGAGGACGAAGGGAAGCAGGAGGAGGCGCAGAGATAAGGACGAGATCCACAGCCCGTGACAGAGCGGCCGAGCAGTGATGTATTCATTATGCATGAGTGTTCTTTCATTCTGTCCATCAGCCAGTAAAGGTCATGTGGTCAGCGCGAGTGGCTGACCTTCAATGAGTGGCTTTTTCCCTGCCAGCTCACATATTGTTGTCCTGTCTCTGTGTGTTTGTTTCTCTGACCTCAATAGTGTCCACTCCGATCTGCAGTCCTGCTGAGCGCTCAAAGTTCCCTTCTCTCCTCAGATACTCGTATCTGTCAAAAGAAAAAAATACACACACACGCGTCACTTGGAAGCCTTTAAAATAAAGTCACATTACATGGCTGAATGTTGCACACACACCTTGGCACACTGCTCTCTCTCAGCGCTTGCTCCACATCCATGTCTTCACTCTCAAAGTCAACGATGATGATGCTGAAGTTGTCATCTTTTGTCTGGCGATGAAGATTCTCCATGTCAGAGATGAACTGCTGCACCCAGCGAGCCTGGTTTTTCACTGATGGACAGTAATAAAAATGGGAAAAGCAGACTGAAAGTTATGAAAACAAATCAAAGAGCTTATTCTGCTAAACTTTTCTTTTCATGATGTATATTTGATGCATAGACCAGACCGGCGTCAAGTCATATCAAGTGCCGGCTGCCAATGCTGAATCCTTTTTGGGGTCAAGAATGATGCTTTCACATGTAAAAATGAGAAACTAGTGAGAAACTACAAACAAATGGGTTAATAACCAAAACTTTCACAGTGAGAATTGAGGCACATAAAATACATGCATATCTGTTAAATAGCTAAATGATGACAGCAACTGCTGATGGATAAACTAGCTTGAGAGGGAGGCTGCTGGAGTAGAGTCATAGCAGCATCAATTAACACGACTGTTGTCTACAACTAAATTTCAGCCCCGTCCACATCAGTAGAGCAGTTGGCTGTTAACAGGTTGCTTTTTACAGACAACACTTGATATGACTCCTCCCTAAGCCTCTCTGAATTTGAGCAGAATATCAAAATTTGGATGCAGCACAGTTTTTTTTTAAAAACTCAACTGTTGTAAAAGAGAAATTATTCTGATTGATGCTGTCTCTACTATAAATACAGAAAGTAATCTAAGCCTAATTATTGATAATACTCCAGTATCTCCATCCTCTCTCATCTAAAACCTTTGTGTCTTATTTGACAGCCAGCTCTCATTTGTGTCACATATCAATAACATCACCAAAACTTCTCTACAATGCTGCAAAAACAAGACCACTCTTGCCAAAACCTGCTGCTGACAAATTGGTACATTTGTTTTTATACCTCTAGATTAGATTTCTATAATGTATGTAAAAGCAAAGTAAAGTATGTTCAAAACTGTGCTGCCCATTCTCACACACACCTTTCCACATCAGTATATAACTCCAGTTTTATTCAGATTACATTGACTTCCTGTTCAGTCACATATTGAGTATAAAGTCCTCACATTAATATACAAAGCACTTGAAATCTATGGGTGACAAAGACTTCTTCTACAGTGCCACTCACCTCTGGAATGCTTTTTCTGTGGTTTAATGCCTACTGTTGTTGTTTAGCATCATCATCATCATCATTATTATTAGAAAGGCTTGTTTAAAATGAAAATAATGTTTACTTTTTTGACTGACCTGGCACCACAAAGTGCACCATGACATCTTTCCTCCACTGCAGCATGACCGGCTGGCAGAGCAGAGGCTTAGCATAGGCGGTGCTCCAGGGAGTCGCTCCGGGCCGTGCAGGGGACCTGGTGGAGGGAGGATGCGGTGGGGTAGCAAGGCTGGAAGTGGCAGCGGACGGGGCAGAAGCTGGCGCAGAGGCCGGGGCGGAGTCAGTGTTCTCTAGACTTTCCTCTCCTTGCCTGCTGCGGTGGAGCAGCAGGTAAATGTATTCTGACAGACGCACCACGCTGCGCCCTCTCTCCATTAGCTCCAGCTCCACCAGGTAACGGTTCCCTCTCGCCGAGTCACGCCGCTTCTCAACGTTGATGATTCGCAGCAGGGTGTAGATCCTGGGGCACGGACAGAAAAAAAGAGCTTAGGAAGACACAGACAGGTTTGTCCATGCTCTGAAACATAATGTGAAAGAAGGAAAGAAGGGGAGAGGATGCAAATATAAAACACAATTTCTTCTATCACTCGCACAACGGGATTAATTATTGTTTGACTGTGGGCAGACCACTTCAAAAATGTGGCTACTCATTATCTGCAGCACTGTGAAGTCAGCATAGTGTGATGTGGAACGAAAATGAAAACAGAGAAAAAGTTAATGGCCAAGCTACTTTACACAAATAACATCAAGGTTTGTAAGCTCGGCTGCAGAAAATGGTAATCAGCACAGAGAGAACTGCTAACATGAAGTCAAAGCACCAGGGCATGACCAAAATGTTCTCAGTGAAATTACTTCTTGTTTTACATAATGGTTAGCATGAGAAACCACATCTGAACTCGCAAGGTTGCAGGGAAACATAAGCTCTCCGTTAGCCTCACATTACTCTCCCTCCCTCATCTTCCTGCTCACAAGAGATGGGCACAAATACATCAAAAGGCATCTTGTTACAAATCAGAAAGACTTGCTCAACAAATGTGCCAAAATACAAAATACTGGTATGTAAAATGTATTTCATAAAGATACAAGTAATTTGTAATTACAAATTTGAAACACAAACTAATTATAACTAACTAACAGGCATTTATCATCACTACATCATGGATGTACAAAAAGAACTGGATACAGCACCGGCTACACTGAAAAGATAAGCTCCTGCTTCATAGATTTGTAGTGACTGGTCAGGATATCTTGAAGGTGGGAGGCTGTAAATTCACTGGGGCATGTTGGATGGTTTATATTTGCAGGTTCTAGAGCACATAAATTGATATTTTCTTCTGTTGTATTAGTGTCATTCAGTAAGCTTGCCTTAGCATGCGATATCTGTTTAAACCTAGGGATAAAAATGTGTCTTGTTGAGAATAAAAGGACATATTCAATAATGTATTTTAAGAATTTAAAATACATAAATACAAGCTCTTAAATATTTAGTTGCGTGGAGGAGTTTGATGTCACTACCTGGTGACAGAGAACACCCACTAATTATATGTTATGTTCTAGTATATCAAGTGCAGACCATACCATGAAAACTTAATGTAACACAAATGATGGTTGCCACACAAGGCTTACTTCCTGTTGCATGTAGGTAGCTCAGTAACTATAAATAAATATTGCCCGATAGATGTCTTCAGGTTGGGACTCTTATCAAATGTAAAATTTGGGACAGATTTGACCATGTACACTCAAATGATTACAACTTCCTGTTTCATGGTGAAACATCAAAACTTGGTGTGACAATACGGACATACCCTATAACAAATACTCAAGCTTTTGGTAATGTTTAATTGCAGAGGTCTCTAGATTGTAAACTCTAATTTAAAATCAATCTAATCAGTTCTCTAGGAGTTTGTTAAAACAGCATGGAAATGGCAAAAAATGCTGTAAAATTGCACACAAAATTCAAAATGTCTGATTTCTTGTTAGATTTAGGGTATGACTCCAGAAGCTTTTTTGTACATCTGGATATGACACATGTGACCACCAATTTTCGTACATATAGGTGAAGCGTACCATGAGGGCTACTTTGTTGAAATTTTGTAGGGGGTGCTATCAAGCCATTTAGCCACACCCATACACAAGATTTACTAAACATATAAACCTTTGCCACTTCTGATGCATGTGCCAAGTTTCACACCTTTCAAGCACACTCAGGCCCTGAATAAATGCTATGTATTTGGGGAGGGGGAGTAGTAATTTGCACTGGTGCTCAGGCCCTAAATACTCAAAAGTAATTAAATATGTATTTAAATGCATAATTGAAAAACTGCCCATCTCTGTCCTTACCCTCCGTTGCGTTCATTAAGTTTCTCCATGTACTGCGCCAGCACATCCACCACCTCGCTCTCAGCCAGCTGCAGGTTTCCAGATACATTGCAGCGTAGGTCGTTCCAGTCAGAGCGCAGCAGCTCAAAGTCCATCGGATTGACTGAGAACGTCCTCTGCCAGTTGATGCTCTCCTCGGCCCAACCCGGCCGAGCCTCTACCTCCTCATAGCTGTAATCCGACATCTCGCCCTCCTCTGGTTCTGGCTCAGGATCAGGGTCGGGCTCAGGATTAGAGCGGTTTGTGTCCTGGTCGAGTTCTGCCGGGTTGGGGTCTGGGTCTGGCTGCTGCTGGGACTCTGTGATCTCAGAGGTCCTGAGGTAAGAGGTGACCCGGGGTTGAGCTTGGAGGGTGTTTTCTGTGGAGTTTAACCTTGACAGGGTAACTGGAGGGGGAGGGGGATCTTGATGATGGGACAGTGGGGTTTGTGGGTCACCTTTGCTGGGTAGGTCAGCAGGAGTAGTCCTTAAATCCCAGCGCTCCCCTTTCCTCTTGTTTTTCTCTGCTTGTTTTGCCCTGTTTGAAGACTTCTGTACACTTTCATTCTGTGTGTTGACGCTTCCATTGTGAGGAGACATCTTACCTTCTTTTGTGGGGGGGTTGGGCCAGAGTTGGGGGGCACTTACAAGACTTTTACCTCCTGTGATGCCACCCCCAGCATGTCCTTTGGCACCTAGGTTGACTAGCCTTGTGGTTTTCCCAGTTTGGTACAGAAATACCCCTGGGAACACTTCTCTGGGGTGGCGAGATGCCCTCTCTTCCCTCCTCTCTCGTCGCTGCTCCCTCTCTCTCTCCCTCTCACGCTCCTTGGCAGGTCGAGGCCTGGTGATGTAGATCTTGTTCTCCTCCCTCTTCTCCTTCTTGTTCCCTGCAAGCTTGTTCGTTTGGAGGTTGTTGCTGTGGGCGGAGTTGCTGAGGATCTGCTTAGCTCGGCTGGCAAGGGCAGAGAGGGAGGACTTTTGGGGAAAAAGGAGTGAAGATTTGCTCAGTTTAGGCGGAGTCTCAGCTCCCTTCTCTTCTCCTCCACCACCTGTTCCTCCTCCTTTCCTGCCAGGGCCCAGCTCTGCAGGACCAGTGCGGATCCAAGACAGGGAGCGACCTCGCACCACGCTGTCCACGTCAGGCTGAAGCACCCTGGGTTGGGGCTCCTCAGGTCCCATCCCGGCGTCCTGTCTCATGTTACCTCTTGTGTGATCTCTCCCCCAGTCTCTGTCCAGCTCCCTGCCAATCTGTCCATCTCTGAGAGGAAAGTGTCTCCTTTCTCTGCGGCGTATGATACTGTTGACTGCTCCCTCCTCCTCTTCATCAGGGTCCTCCTCCATCTCCTCTTCCCCCTCTCTGCCAGCTGGTGTGGGCCCGGGTTTCGAGTGCTGGTGGGAGGGGTTGGAGGTGTGGCTAGTCTGGCTGGGATGAGAGGGCTTCTTGGGCGGCTGCGTGCCAACGATCTCTGCCTCGTCCTCTGTTTCTACCACCTCCTCTTCCTCAAGGAAATCTGGAGACACAAGGAGACACAAGGAGACATGAAGTTGTGAGTGTGTGTACATGTGTGTAAATCTGTGCAACTGTGCATGCAATGCATTAGTGTGTGTTTGTTCATTGTTAGTTACCATCTGGATTAGGGAAGAAGAAGGGTCTGTCATCTTCCTCCTCATCCATCTTCATATATTTGTAGAAACCAAATCTGGCAGACACAAGAGGCAACACACAGACACATATAAATACACACATAAAGACCATAATAATCCATAATCACACACAACAACATGGATTAAATTGATTGTTCAGATTATTTGATCAAGGGTTGTAGGAGGTTAAAGCACCAGCACAGTAACTAAACAATGTACCACTGTGGACGAGGTCAGTAACAAAAGATACTTTAGCCTCAAAAAAGGTCCACCTAAAAAAAAAAGATATCCGTTTGGTAGTATGCTATATTTATATGAATATTTTCGCCACTTTACTTTGCTACTTAGCCTTTTCTGAATGACAGCCTCAATAACAAATAAGCCAAACCAACCAAACTCTATTGGCAAAAGTAATTTTACCTCATAGAACATGAAAGTTGCTGACTACTACTGCCTCAGTCTGTTAGTTTGTTTGTGTTATTGTGTGACTTCAGTGAATCTGAACTATCATTTTAAAACACAGTAGTCACACAATAACACAAACTAACTAACAGATTAAGGCAGAAGTAAACCAGCAGCACCCATGTCCTGCAAGGTAAAAAGACTGATCTTGCCTGTGGAATTTGGTTGGTTTTGAGAACGTGATATATGATTTGTAAAACCTTTTTTAATTGACTAAAACCTTTTGTTGCTGGCGCTCTTCACAGCAGTTCATTGCTTAGCTTCCATGCAGGTACTCCTCTCTGCTTCTCCTAACTTAGGTCATCCTCACTGGCATCTACTGTAAGTAATACACTGACTACGGAGGAATGCCTCATACAGCCCCACATCAAATAACCCAAACTACCCCTTTAACAGAGAGTTTAAGTTTCAATGTGCCATGCATCTTAATAAACTTAATCTCTTGGTGAGAGGTTGCATGAATCACTGCCATCAAATTCACACTTGAGCAGTTATTCTGCATAATCAATATACTCGCTCATAATACACAAGACAGAGACAAATGTTCCTTTAGCCCTCTACGAGATAAAAGCAATAATGTCCTTACTTCTCCAAGTAGATAGGAGACTCTCTGTAGAAACACTTGTTCTCTCGCTCCATGTGGGTGAGACGTGTGAAGTCATTGGGGTAAACGAAGGATAGATAGACCTGAAGAAAAGTTAAATGCCAATCAAAAATGCAACAGTTCCAGAAAACACAGACGAAGAAGTTCATTCTCATTTCGAGGAATAGATCAACACCAGTATTTATTCAAACCAGCCACTTTCCTACCACAATGCTGTGTTTCAAATCTAAAATGGATTTGCTGTGTTTTCTCTCTTCCAGCTCATCACTTGACTCTCCAGCTGCTGCAGTACCTGGTGTTGTCCTAAAGGGGGAAGCAGCGCTCAACACTACCTGCTGGCTGCTTCCTTTGTGTGTTTTAAGGTGAAGATGCAGTGCTAATGTCCAAAATAGTATTAACTTAGCTTCTCTGCTTCATGTTTTTTGTCCAGTTGATTAGAATATTGTGCTGACTCTGTAAGAGGATACGGTCAATGTTATTGCCACCTATGAAATTACACACTAAAATTCCTTAATCTCATAATTTACATACTTTGTATAGTGTTGCATTCAGTATGTATGTAAGTGGGACATACTACTTTGTCCTCACATTACGTCTTGAACTCTGACCTCTTGCTCATAAATCTGTCACTGTGCATACAGTGTCAAATTTGAAGTGAAAAGAACAAGTATGCAATTTGCAATGCAGCTCCAATGAGCTGTCATCTGTCTGTGCTCTCTCAGCAGCTCAGCCGATGTGATGTATCCTTTGCTGTGCAGCGAATTGTGGGTCAGAATAGCCAGAAAGCATGCTGGCTTGCATACTGCAAATATATATATTTCAGAAGGACATCCTGGTGTTTTTGGCCTACTGCATTTGAAATACTAATTAGCGTGGCTTTTGGAACAAACCCACAGTCTCTGCATTTAAACCATCATAAAGGGACACTTCACCCCCAGATCAAAAATACATTCTTTTCCTACACTGTTTTGGTGTGAGTTGCAGAGTTTTGGAGATATCGGCTGTAGAGATGTCTGCCTTCTCTCCAATATAATGAGACTACCTGGCACCCAGCTTGTGGTGCTCAAAGAACCAAAAAATACATTTGTAAACTCAACAGCAATGTCTCCTTTCAGAAATCATGACCCAGTTACTAAAGACAATCCACACACCTTTTTGCAAACTTCACATGGGAGCTATTTTCTGAGCTTTTCTTTTCTTTTTTTAGTGGTTTGAGTGCCATCTAGTCACATTATATTTGAGAGAAGGCAAACAGGCTGATATCTCCAAAACTCTGCAACTCACAGCAAAACTAATCTACAGTAGATGGATAAACAGCACTACTAGTAAGAGGAAAAATATGTTTTTTTGATTTTGGGATTAACTGTGCCTTTAAATGTTAGGAGCAAGGGAGGACCAACACAGAGAATGGCCCTTCCCCAGCTGGGAATCAAACCAAGGACTTTCCTGCTGCGAGGTGACAATGCTAACCACTGAGCAACTGTGTCCCCCAGTTTAATAGACTGCCATAGTTGGATGCACTTCTGATGACCCCACATGTCTAAAAATAGAACTCACTCTCTCACACAAATACACAAAAACATCATTACACATTGTGAGTGGCAGGTCTTTTTGTGATGGAAAGGTGACTTACAAACTGCAGGCCCTGGTATCTGGCAATGGGGAAATCTTTGACTACGTAGGTTGGAGAGTAGAGACAGGCCGGAAGAACATTTTCCAGTCGGGAGGGGTCGATCATAGGAGCTGAGGGGAGAGGAGAAAAAGAGAAATATTTGAGGCTGGGCACAAACAAATACGTATATGGAATCCTGATTCTGACAAACGTAGGAGTCAGAGAGCTGGGGGATGATCAGAGCAAAGGAAAACACAAAAAAATGGAACAGAGCCAGCCAGTCGAAATGACATGTCTAAATGCAGCTATAGTGACAGCCAGAGAGACTGCTAGCCAGACAGTCAATCAGTCAGTCAGAGAAAATGACAGGCCAGAAAACCAGGATGAGGAAAAGAAAAAATGGGATGGGCAGAAATGACGACTGGCAGATTTACTGCTGTAGAAGGTGTCCCTGGGGTCCGGCTTCAGCATATCCGCGCCGTGCTGCACGATGCTGCCCCCCTCCGCCCCCTGGGGCTGAGACTCCTCTGGGAGACGGATGTGACTGGCCAAGGTCTGGGGGATGTGATCCACACTGTTCATCTTCAGACTGGACTCATCTGAAAAATATATATAGAGAGATGCACAGGGTGAGGCAGAGACGATGTAGAGGAGAGGGGAAACTGATGATCCATTATTGCATTCACTCCTTTGATTGTCTCAATGACGGACAAATTTGAGGGTAATTGTTGGAAGGAACACATTATGTGTCACAACCATCATAAATCTTTACCAGCAATGAAAAGGGGAATAATTGGCAGACGAAAAAACAAAAAGAGAGGCTGAGAGGAAAGCAAACAAAGGAGGAAGAGGAAGAGAAGGAGAGCAGAAACAAAAGCTGAAGTGGGAAAATCCAAAAAGAAGTTGGAAGAAAACAAAAACAGAGCAGAGCAGAGTCATAATTATACCAATCGATATCAGGGAAGGAGGAGAGAGCACGTGTGATTAATGGCATGTCAGGAGCCAGGGCCTGATGGGAGAAATGCTTTATAATTAACAGGGTGGTCAGCATCATTTTTATCCTCCAGAGGGGGGAGTGAGCACATTCAGTGTGTGTGTCTTTGTCTGCACAGGAGGATACACAGAGAAAGCTTTTTTTTTTTTTTTTTAGACTTCCTTTCTTCTAACAATAAGACATCTGTTGATCACGTACCTGGTTTCCACTACACACACACGCCTTGCCAAGACTAATTATCTATGTTACTGAAATCCTCAAAACAAGCAAACAAACAAAGAAAACAATGGAGCTCGTCTTCCTTTTCTTTTGATTAATTCCTATCGTCTTGCACAGATGTAGTTAAAATACAATCTGTATAGCACAGATATTGAGACCTCGTCCACATGGTTATTTGAATTTCCTGATCCCTGTAGTAAATGTCAGAGTGTATGTATGTGTGTGTGATCTTGTAAATTCATTAACAGCTACCATCTGGGTCGCGCTTTTATGTGTATTTTCTCTGATTCTGATTCCAATAAAGAGACGTATTTGGCCTGAACCCGTGATAAATTATTTTTGCAGCTGTAGTGAACTGCCTAGCAAATTAAAATGTTATGCTCCATGAATAATTATCACAACATAATGATCATTTAATTTGGAAAAATTCAATAATACTCAGTTAAACTTTTTCAGTCAGCAGGATTCTTGACTACGAAAATGGATGTTGAGAAAATCATTCAGATGAGATAACATATTCTGGAAATATTCAATAACCACTTAAAAATCTGAGACATAAGTTATTAACCATAAAGTGCTTACACATATAGTAGAACACATTCCCTACAAATGCATTCCTGAGACCGAACATGACATGAAAAGTTAGTTCAGGTAGATACAGTAGACAAAACACATTTGATTCCCCCTAGGCATATAATAAAACAGTCTTAATCTCTACCAGGGATTGGTTTGGACTGTTTTACCATAAATGCATCACGACATCCAGCACACTGGTGCCCTCTTTATTTCACTTTTTAACCCTGCCCCTCAGACAGCCTGAGTGCGCCGCTGGTTCGGGAACATTTCTTCAACTCTCTCATGTCAAAATATGTATAAATATGCAGTATTTGAACACTTTGATGCTAGTTTCTGAGCCACCCACCTCTTGGCATCTGGCTACAACTCTGTGAAAGTCAATTTATTGAGATCATGACATATATAAAGAGTGCAGTCAATGGTTGAGAGCATGACATAAAGGGAGGAGTAGGGATGGATGGGTGGAGGGAGACAGATGAGGAGATGCTAATGCTTCAATCCAGCAGGTGACCTCATATACCGAACAAGGCCTCCTTCTTCTCTGTCATAGCTGGTCATAAACACGAAGGCATGCATCTCCCAGCAAACCTGCAGCTTTGCCCAAAATGACAACTCCACACATTTTCTGTGCAGCCGGCATTTTCCCTTGCTAACGATTCAGAATCCCTGTGACACACTGCTATTCTTGGAGCTACAGAGGTTAGACATCTACTCAGGAGCTAGTGCTCTCATCTTTGCTCCGAATGACACCCATAGAGAAAAATAGAGCAACTATTAGATTCTGTATCTCCTCTTTTTTTCCCCTCACATAGAGAAGATATTCCAGGCTCTAAAAATGACACTCTACAGCTGCCCTATGAGAAAAAAATATCTATGAAATGAGGGAGAATGTTGATTTTAAGCTTTTGTCAAGACCGAGACAAATCATGTGAGTTTGTCTGAGGGACAAGACAGAAGCACATCCTGGTTCAAAAAAGGCTGATTCTGTGACATTTAACAACTGATCGATACCAGACCAGACTAATGAAGCTCTTTTTTATAGCATAATTTCCTCTTTCTATCTGGCAGGCTTTCAGGCTCAACAAAAAGACTAGAAATACAAAAGAGAAAGGGATATTTCTCCTGTGCGTATCTTAGCCATAAACCTCAGAACACTTTGAAAGGATAGCTCGGATTATTTGATGTGGGGTTGTATGAGACACTTACTGATAGTCAGTGTATTACCCCCAGTTTGGAGAAGCAGAGAGGAGTATCAGCACAGAAGCTGAGCAATGCACTGTTGTGGAAGGGGTCAGCAACAAAAGCTGTTTAAGCCACTTAAAAAATAAAAAACGCTGTTATATAGCCAGCATGAAATTTATTTTATTTCCAAGATGACAACAAAAACTCTCTCCATGCAATGTATCAGCAGTGCAGAGCAGTTCTTACCTGTGTACAGGGAGATGTAGGCTGAGTCTATCACTTCATATTTCAGACCAGGCAAGAATGGACGCCACTGTGAGTGAAAGCAGAGAGGGAGAGAAAAGGGATTGAGTGAGAGGACAAAACTGAATGCCAACATGTGGAAAGCATAAGGTGAGCAGAAATCGTCCATCACTGTTCGCAGGCCAAACTGTGACACTCTCTCTGCTATTGATCTCAGCAACATCACAGGATCGATCTGATGCTGGGGTTTTGTATAAACACGTTTAAACCAAAGAGAGAGGAGGAAGCAGGGGGGGAAAAAAAGTGTGGAACATGAACAGAGAACAAGAAATCTGAGGCCGTAAGGGGTGAGGAAGGGAGGGTGAAATCAGCAAACAAGAGCAAGAGAAAATAGACCATGAGCAGAGCAAGAACAGAGCCGTAGGAAAGATGTTGACGGGTAGGTGTAAACAGGAAGATCTACTAATGATCTGAAAACAGAGACAAGCGTGGAGAGAGAAATACAGAGGGGGAGAAGCTACAATTCTTTTAAATAGATTTCACAATTACCACGTCACTTCTGGTTACCCGGGATATAATCACAGGAGACAGGTCATTTTCCAACCCTCGGGTTGAGAATACAAATATAAACACCCTCCTAAGGCTCATGCAAATGCCTCCACATGAGTGTGCACAACAAACGCACAAATTTACTGTTTTAGATTCTGTTGCTCTTCACATTTGTTCATCCACGTAGCAGTCATTGTAGCACCAAACTGCTGATATGTAAAAGCCCAAGCCAGCATTTGTTTTATATCATATCTATGTTGCATGCTACTGCCTCAACAGCCACACCGACGGAGCACACATATCAAAACAAGTAGACGTACAAAAGAACAACAAACAAGGACACAGTGCGACACCATGCTGGGCGGCAGCAGGGAGCAGCTCAGCAGGCCACCCAAGGCTTCAGCATTGTGTCATTATTTTAGGGTGATTGTCCTCAAGGTCAAGTCAGCAGGCTGTCACAGCCTGACTCAACAAAGGACAAAAAAGTGGGGACCACATAGGACTTGTCACTTCAGAGGGTTAGTTTTACCAAACTAAAAAAAAAAACTACATTCAAGAAAAGTTCAAGAAATTTTGAGATGTCTTTACACAAAATCAGTGGTGATGCATGAATAGTTAAGTCAAGTGAAGTCAAAATATATTATAGCTAAAGAGCTATAGCTAATAAACAACAGCAATAAAGACACAAAACAAATAAAAATGCATTAAAAAATACAATATTTGAAACAATAAAAACTGTAATGAGCAGCATTACAAGCATACAGAAACGAAAACATATATATTAACAAAAAAAGTGTAACATACAGTACAGACACTGTTATATGTAGTTGAAGATATGCTCCATTGTTGTTGAAACTAAATTTAACCAAACAAACCCAAGAAATAATGGAGGCAAGGGGAGAGACAGAAACACTGGCTGATTGACAGCAGCTCATAGAGAACCACAGTCTGTCAGAGCAGGTGAGCAGAATCCATGTGTTTTGGACATTTTTGACTTGTCATTGTAGGAAAAGCTGGTGTTGCCAATAATATTAACAATGGCTCTGTTGTATTCTAGTGTCCCGGTGAGCCATGACAGTGTGACAGTACTATGACCATTAAACTGAGGCAGCTAAATGGAACTCAGCCACAATTAATTTTATTATCTACACCTGCGCCTTTCCTGCTGTGACATGTCAAAATGAGCTGTGTGAAAAAAGGCCCCGGCTCCAGCCTCCAGCCTTTCCACTACTCCTACCAGCCGTTACTCACAGCCGAAACACACTCCAAACCACAAGTCTTCAACCACCAAATTTTACTTGAATTTTAAAGGACTAGTGTGTAGGATTCAGTGGTATGTAGTGGTGAACTTGCAGACTGCCAACATGTCGCCTCACCCTCCACTTCCTAGTACGTTTGAGAATCTACAATGGCCTCCGTGGAAGAGGACCTGCGCCCCCCTCTAGGTATAAATGGTTCATTCTAAGGTAATGGTATCCATATTCACATTTTACTCCATTTCTTCCTATAACTTATACAACATTACCAAGCAAATTAATTCCTGAAGTTAACATTTTTTCACAGGTAGCTACATTGTTACCTTCAGGGCTTGTCTGTCAAGTAAATTTACATATAGCATCATCACACACACATACCAGTGAGGATCAGTGGTGAGGCTTCTTCACAGCACCCTCATAGCTCTGGAAACTTTTTTTGTCCCGCTTCTTTCAGTTGTTATTACAATTCTTTCAGAGATGAAGCTGTGCAATCCATGATTACATTTTTTGCAAGCAAAGGATGGTATAGCTGACGAAGCGTAACACAGTAAATCTTAATTCCGCTGTAAACTGGAAGTAAGATTGCAAAATGATGCAGAAGCACACTAGTTCAGGCAAAGAATAAGGTAAATAAATCCTCATAATTTTACATACTGGATCTTTCAAAGCAACACAGTGCTTGTGTGCAAGTTTCACTTGCTAGCTTTTTTCTGGAGCTTTTAATCACATGTCACAGTCTCCTGGAGCTTTTAATTCTAACACACTGATTGGTTTGCCGCAGTGCTGCAACCAAAAATAAATGGCATGGCTCTATTATCTGCTAGAAAAAAGCAGCTCAAAACAGCTCAGCTTTGCAGGTCAAAGCTGCGAGTCAAGCATGTTTTTTGTTCCCTTTCAAACAAGAGTCACCGACAGTTGATGCTTTGACTTGTGGTCTGGAGTGTGTTTAAGCTGCATGTGTGCATATAGGGAGAGGGTCATCACAGGGTCTGTCCTCTGCAAGGCTCCATGGAGCTCGCTGCTGTCACATCAGCCTTAAGAGCCTTAAGAGACACACACACATACATAAACAGCTGAAATACTGCGTGTGCACATGTGGCCTATTTAACAGGCTTGTGTGATTTTGTCTTGTTAATTGTCTGACCTTATAGATTCTCTGATTAATTCCTCTAAGGGAGGTATTGGATTAGTGTGTTTAAGATGCGTGTTGGCATGTGCGCCTTGTACGTACACACAGTATTTGTTGTGTGTGTGTGAATGTGGGTGCGTACCCTGTGTGTACGGGTGCGTCTTCTGTGAAATAGTGTTGACAGGGAGCAGCAGGAAGAAGCAGAGGCCTGCTTGCTGGCCCCACAAGTTCAACAGAGAGGAAAGAAAATCAATATCCAAGGGGAAATAATAAAAAGTACCAAACGCAGAGCAAAATGGCAGTGGGCAGCCAGCAGAGTTGTTTCATCACGTTTCATCATGCCCGGACCACCCAGTGACATATGAGCTTTTGATATTGTTTTCATTCAGCTGGCCAAAAGTGGGTGTTGCTCCGAGTCAGATGCCCGCTGGAGTGATACACATACAGTACTTTATTCCAGCTCCAACTCACAGGTAGTTTGCCTCTGGTTCCATCAGGCGCAGGTTATTTTTTATCCCTCAGTGATTAGGAGTTTATTGCTTCCGAGAGAGCCGACTGCTCGCTGCTGTTGTGTTTGTTTCCTTCAATTCAATCAGCTGCTCCGAAGCCTCAGGCGCTATGGATATGAAGTTGTTTTGTTAGTGTGACACATAAGAGGTAGCGACATAATGAAACTATCTGACCTTTCCCAGTTTACGTAAAAATCAATTCAGATTGGAAGTCCAATAAGATTAACAGAAAGTAAACACTTGTGTTTAGTGGTCCCACGGCCCTGAGTTTTATAGGGAATAAATAATTGTATCCTCTTATCTTCTGTTGCATTTGGCACTTTTCATCACTCAAGACCCTCCAACACATTATGTTGAATGATTCAACATAATGTGCTTGGCATCATGGTCCTTCATTACCCTGTAAGGGTTTATTTTGCAATAACAATCAGCTCACTGTACATTATCCTGCTTATTACATGGTTACTGCCCCCCCCAAGAAAAAAAAAAAGAAATAATGGACCTTGGAATGCTGTAATCGACCAATCTGAATTGAGTATTTAACAAAGCCATGTACTAACTCCTAATAAATCATGAATGAAACAGAGGATGGAAGATGTTTCCTTGAATCTGTCCACATGACTGTTGCAGGATTCCTACACATTTTCCATTTCATAATTCCATAATTCCATACAGACTCAAATTTACAGAGTTCTCGATACACTTTTCAGACCATATTTGACATGTTGCTTTCTTTTCCCATTATGAATCCCCAGGGTTAGGATAGGTTTGGACAACCCTCCACTTTCTCTGCCCAAAGGGGAAGTAAACTAACTAGTGCCACCTATTACTCACAATTATTTCCTCTTGTCATATTGAACAAATATTTTATTATTTTTGCCCCATAATTTTTAGTCTCTTTTATAAATCAAAACTGAGTTGAAAATGTTAAATAATGTGTGCAGCCTTCTTTATTCACCCTGTCCATGGCAACAATAATGAAAGCAGCCACAAAGGTACAGTCTCCTTATGCAGAAAAGATAGTATATTTACTTTTGCGATAACTACATCACTGTATAACTCCTAAACAGGACTTTCAACAAGAATATATCATACATTATATCATTTATTTATTTCTTAGAAATTCTGAATTTTATATTTTATGAAATAGGGACAATAGTCTGGAAACAACATTAAAATAAATGAAAATAAAATCAATTTCCATACATTTCCATGCTGTGTAGGAACCCCGCTGTTGTCCATGTCCATTTGCTCGATAGGGAACAGAGAGTTTAATGGCATCCTTTCTATCTATTTTCTCTCTCTGTATCTTTCTCACCCACACTTGGCTTTAAGCCCAATTTGGTAGAGTGGTAAACAGAGAAAAATCAGTGGCCGAGAGGACAGCAGAACAAGACAGATGTTAACAAGCCTGTCGACACCTGTCTGAGGGATAAAGGCAACAACCGGCCAGGATTACACTGTGGCTCTTTATTCATTTCACTTTTATTTTTACAAGGCAGGTTGTATGAGCTTGCATGGCCATTTAGAGCAGCAGGCCCCCTATAGTCACACTGTTTTTTTGACGGCAGGACAACCTAGAAATTGAATGAGCCACTCTCCAAATGTTGGGGACGATGCAAGATTGAAGGCCATGACTGGTGATACAGTGTGTTTCTTACTGCAAAAAAAAAAATTCAGTGGAAAGACCAAAGTGGACATGGAATTTATCAAGTACTATCTGCGCAGCCAAAGCCTGATATAGACTGCCATTGTTGTCTTAAAACTATTGAGAATGCAGAAATGAGCCACGCTGTTGCACTTAATGACATGTTTCTTCAAACCATGAAGAAGGCCGCTGTAATTTTTTTTTTTTTTTTGAGTTGATGTGCGTCAATCCACAGCTGAAAATCATCCTCAACAAATGTACTATTTATTCTTCTTAAAGTAATTCTGACAAAAAAAACACATCTACACTGCCTAGCTAGCTGATTGAGAGCAAACTTAAAAACTTTATGTCTTCAGTAGGACTAATTTGGGTTGGGGCTGAGAGCCACAGACAGGGAAACAGAGAAGAAGAAAACAAAGAAAAATGCTTAAAAGTCTTAAAATTAAAAAAAATGTATGTATTATTTTCAATAATCATAGTTGCAGACAGACATAACTCTGTGCTTATATGTGTTTGGCTTTTTGCACAGGCATTGTAGTAGGAGTAATAGTAGGACTGACTAGGGCCCCAACAGGGGTAAGGCCTTTAAGAAAACCAGAATGAAACCTGAAATGTTTTTATTTGCAAGAAGTGATTAGTGTCATAACTAAATTAAAACTGGCTGAATAAATCAGTTGAGACTAAACTAAAAAATATATAAATAAAAAATAGCGGAGGCTCTCTGAAGCTTCTCTCACCCCTTACAAGGCGACAAAAAAGCACTAAGATTTATCTTTAAATGCAGCTAATCAAACCGAGTGACTGCTGACACTAGAGCACCAATTTGCACTGTGAGTCCTGTCTTTCCCCAAGAAAGAGAAATCAGGGTGCCAAAAAAGAAAAGGAAGAAAGCAAACCAAGGGAAAACAGCTCATTTATTTCAAATCACAGGTGACAACACATTTAACAACTAACAGCAGTTGTGATTTTGTATAGGGAGTGGAATTTTGTGCTACAACCCTGACTTTTTATGTCCACCAACTCACAGTTATGATTTAGTCATTAAGAGTGGATGGTGAAAGAGAGAAGAAAGAGGACAAAGATACACAAGACAGTGGGAGAAAAAGCCCACTGCAAGTGAACTTCAGTGTACCCCAGCTTAACAATGAGACAAAAATCTCCCAAATCCTGAAAAGGCTTTGGGGCTTCAAGTTGAGAGCCTTGCAGAGTTGGACACATATGGCAATATGTATTGTTGTAATCTTTCTCAAACACTCCGTGTGACTGATATCTGTCAAGTTAGAAGGTTCACATTAAGTCCACTAAGTACTGAGACAACTGTCTGACAGCCAAGGTACAAAATAATCACTGGACACAGTCACAGTGGAGGCTGTTGATGATGTGAGGCAAAAGGACATAGTTAATAAACCTTATAAACTTTCCTTCACCCACCATTCAGTCTGTGATCACTCATTTTGAGTTTGAATGAAAGAACACAAGTGCTCTTGTTGACCTGACTTTGTGTGTCTGTTGCCAGACAACAGAAATGGTGACTTCACTGAGAATGACATGATGCTAACAGGCTGAGAATAATAGACAAAGTGACAAGCTAATGAGAGCACATATTCATAACTTTTGAACGCTCTGGAACATATTTTCAGCGGGGTGGCTTTGCTGCATACATGCACACACGTTACAGCTTCGGTGCAGGCTTGTAATAATGTTAAAATAAACAACTGAAAGTGTTACATTTACTGTAAAATCTGAAACTTACTTGGAAATTATGTCAGCAGCACAAATATATGATCCATATCACTGAGATCCTAGATTCTCAAACTGTGGTACATGTACCACTTGTGATACACGAGCTAGTTCTAGTGGTCAGAACTAATATCACAAATATTGTCTTAAAATCAAATATTAATTTATTATTTATAATTTATTCATGAAAATGCTGCATTTTTTTGACTGCAAAAACATGAAAAATATGAGATAACTGAAATGTAAGTTAAAATAAGTTCATAATAATTAGTTTAATTTCTTGTATTTTTGTCTCTATATCTACATGGTCACAATCATACACGTAGCATGCTCATATATCATCCATGATTACCAGAAGTTATGAGCTAAACTGTGATGGCAAAGATAGCAAGCAGAGGAAAAAGAAAAGACTAAAAATAAATGCTTCAAAAACACTGCAATCGTGGCTCCAAACGGGAACTATTACAGAGAGAAGCGCAGATCAGGAGGAGAATATTTAAAGCTGCAATGTTGAAAATGAAGTGGATGACAATAAACGTGTTCTTTTGCTGAAGGCTTCTTAAGAAGCAGGAGTGAAGTTTCCACAGTGCCTGCTTGCCCCAAATCGTTCAAAATAGTTAGGTGGTACTTGGAGAACTCAGTCTTTTCTGAGGTGGTACACGGTATAAAAAATTTGAGGAACACTGATTAAGATCATTTAAACCTGCAATAAAGCTCACCTGCTGATAAAAATGTAAACAAAAAATGAAATGGAATGAAAAATGAGTAAAATGAAACTAAAATATACATGTGGTCTAATTTTAATGCATGTTTCCCCTTAAGTAACACTGATTTGTTTTGACATAAACAACAATAAAAAGTTAAACCAAACAATCTCTATCACACCATGTTGGCACCACAAAGCCCTGAGATTCCATTTCAACAAAGCAAGAAAACAAGAAATCTGCCAGGAGGATGCTAAAAAATACACATTTATCCTTCCAACTCACCATATTTTACATACTTTCAATAGCCACAGCAGAATAATGCACCCACAATACTTGAACAGAAATTGTTTGAATGATTTTTTTTTTTAAAATCAGAGATTATGTAAATATTCATTCTGCCCTTCCTGAGCTGATGCCCTTGAGTTGGTGTCTTTGTCTCCTAGTTTAGTTAACTTTAGAAAAAAACACTTTTTAAATTCTATTTCCACTCACAGAGGAATAATTCCATGTAGCGACATACTTTCTGTAGCAAAAAAAAAAAAAAAAAAAAAAAAAAAAAAAAAAAAGACAAGCAACCAGCAGCTGTCTCCTGTCAAAGTATTTACAGTTGTATTAAATATTTTCTCTGTAATCTGCTTCTGGGATTTTATATCTGCTGTTTTGCTCTGCTTTCTTACTGAGAGTTTGATGAGGAAATTTATACTACTGTCATGTCTGTGCACTATAACCTCCAGGATCCTGTTAGCTTAGCTTAGCATAAAGACTAAAACCAGGGAAGGCAGTTATATGTTCATCATGTATAATCAGGTGTATGCACAGGTCGCCATCTATGGCATTTATTGTTTGTACTGCCATAAGGGCTTGGTAGTGTGATGTTGTTACACTGGCGTATACCGTATGTTGATATTTAATGCCATTTAGCATTAAGTAGCTTAAAGGTAGAATAAGCAGAATTTGTCAGTTGCTATTTGTAAACCAGAAACGTAGGCGATTGTTAAGTCTTATTCCCAGGATGTCAAATACAGATGTTTTGGGTTGGTCAAGTGTGTAGAGCACAGCAAAATAATGAGAAAATAAGAAGGTATGGGTGACAGGTGGAGTCTGCGTGGATACAAGTGGTGGTTATAAATGATATGTGTGTTACATGCTTTGGATTACTGCATTTCAGGCATCTGAAATACTGCTGCAACTGTGTCTTATTACTCAACACAGACAAACACAGTTGGCTGTAAATTCTGAACTTCTGTACCCTGAGAAAATGAATGCAGTCCTTTTTTGGGCACGTCACTTTTTACCGGACAGTCAACACAAACAATGTGAGAAAGTTTTAATATTTCACGAGACATGCTTTTCTTAGATGTAGCTGGCTGTTCAACCCAGTGTTGAGTTGAAGACCTGATCTTAAAAAATGATACATTTGCTTCTTTAGGATAGGGGTAAAATATGTGAGCTGACAAAGATGACAAGGAAAAAGTCCATTTACTGATGGGATGCGAGAAAAGTTATGACAGCTTTGGTAGGAAGAGAAACAAAATTTTCACATTGGCAGTAATGGAAAGTCTGTAGCACGGAGCTATAACATGGTGCTGCCCACTGACAGGCGCCTGGCAGCAGAGCATCAAGGAGAGACTCCTCCTGACAGGCTCCGAACAGACACCTCCCCAGCAGAGCACAGAAGACACAAAAGACGGCTCATGTTTCGATGCCTTGCAGATACTGTTGTAGAAACTTCATACAATGAAAGTTGACAAGGATGCAGACAGCAAAGAAGAGCCAAAAAACCACCAAACCAAAAATAAAAGAAGAGCTAACCAAAAACTACAGCGTGGAAACAAGGACATAAAGCTCTTGACTGATTATGCTCGTATTCCAATTGACAACTAAATAGAACTAAACTCTTGCATGCTAGAGGATAAATGCCACTCTCCATTCCCTGTCACGCTGACATGCAAACAGTGGCTTTTTTTTCATGTCATATCATGTCTTGCCTGGGGACGAAGGAACAATATTCAAAGAGAGATGAGGAGGTGGATACAGAGACGGGGTGTTTGATTTTCTGTGTTGAATTATACATTAGCCAAAGTCTCTCAGACCAGACATTTCAGAAAGACAAATGAGCCCAATATCCATGGCAATTACTGGCGTGTCGTACTCAGTGCGTCTACAGCGATGCCCTGTGTGCTCTGAGGCGAAACCGGTTAGTCACACTAACACTTTCACTCGATTCAAATCAAGCCAAACTTACATGACAGAACGTCCTAGCACACGTCTTAAAATCTCTTCAAATGTGCTTGCTCCGCAGCCACATAAATAAAACTTATGACAAGGACATGCAGGTGCTTTGGTCGACATAATGCTTACTGGAAAAGAGATAAAACACAAGAATAACAAGCCTGACATGAATACAAATAGAGATAAAATAGAGACAACAACACTGATGGTTTTGGACTAAGTGAGCATGACAGCACAGACCCGACTGAACACACAAAATCTGATTTAATAAGGCAGATTAAAATCATGTAATGATAAAAATACATTAGCAGAATGTCATCTGGCACATTCAGCATGACCTGAATATGCTAACACCAGTGTGTCTTCATGTTCTTCCCTTCAAACTCAAGTTGCTTGGAAACATATTGAATGAAATATGAATCCAAATAATGGATATGAACGCTGTACTCATGGAGAAGGTCTGGGTCATTTCTCAGCAGAAATACAACATACTGAGAAAAAACAGGGCAGCTACAAGCTCATGGCTATCAAAATTGAATCAACAACTTAGGTCACCATGTCCAAATAATATACTTTCCCATGATGACAAGCAGCATCTCTGCAAAATACAGTGGCATAGAGAGGCACTTGGTACGACAAGACAAAAGATAGAGCAGTGTAAGCATATGAAAGTTACCATGACAAGGACACAATGAGCGTGGGTGACGGGACACTACATAGCTTCTCCTCTTAATGTTAAAATGGTATGTCATGTGTGGGATGGTGCTCTTTGGGAAGTGTCTGATCAAATCTGCATGATGACAAGAGAAAGCACTGGCATGAAAGGCAGTCAGAGAGATACATCAGCTCTGCTAACGGCTATGAATCCCTGTAGGCTCAAAATGTTCGGTAAGTGTTCTCCCGGCGGTTTTACGAACGAGAATAACTTGAATGAGAATAATATTTAGTTAAATGATGAGATCTTCTCGATCAGGAGAAGTGATTCCCGCTGAGAATTTATGTCCACGTCCTGCACTTTTCATCATCCTCATGCAGCAGGAGAGCCTGGATGATCACCCCTGTTCTCATAAGAGGTGTATCGACCGACATTGACGTTGCCCTCTTGAGGATCAGAGGACAAAGAACATGGCAGTAAAAGCATCCCGTGCCATTAAAGAGCTATTGTCAGTGAGGCAAAGGTTAATGCTGGTGTGCGTAAACATGACCTCTTGGAATGAAAATGCCAAAAGACATCAGCACATTGAAATGAGCAAGGAGGGAAAAGGCAAGGGATCACATTGTAAACAAAAACATATTGTGGTGTTTTTAATTTAAACTTTCTCGACTGAGCAGCTGTTTAAAAAAACAATTAAAAAGGGGAGTGGTTAGGATGCTGACTTGATCTGCTCTTAATGCAATAAATTAATACAATTAATATAATCCAACAGATAGTCACATGCACGTATTTTAACCTCTGCATTATTTTAGAATTCATTTTTCAATGTTGGTGCTCACTTCTAGAGCCCTACATGCCTAGCTCCACAGTAAAGTACTGACCTTCTGCACCCTCACAGTATGAGCTGAGCTCTTAGGTCCTGCACCCAGGGTTTTCTGAGTGTATCTCAGACACGTTTCAAGACTTGGGGGGGATTGTTCTTTCCAATCTGCAGCCCCCAAGCTGTAGATTGGAAAGTTTGAGGTCTTTGGATTCTGCTGACTCTTTTAAAAAGCAGCTAAAATCATGTTCAGACAAGCATTTGGACAGCATGTGGTATTTTATGTTTTAATCTTGAGCCTTATGTCTTCCCTCTGTATAATTTATCTGGTGTTTTATCTTTGTTTTATTTATTTGATTCTGTTTGATTTTATTTCTTTGACTGTGAAGCACTTTGTGACTGGTGTTTGCAAAGGCTTTACTTGCTAGAAAAGACAAGAATCTAAACTTTAGATTTTAAAAAGCCACGTTCACACCGCAGGAACTTTCCTTGGGGAACCTTTGGAGGAACTCAGCATGTTTCCAAAGCAGAGACCAGGGTCTAAATAAAGTTTCAGTGATGTTATTTTACCCTCCAAAAGGTCCCTGCTCAGAGCTACTTTCCAAAAGTACAGGTACTGTAGGAGTGGGACTTGCAGTAATCACAGCAGGGTGCATGTCTGTAACTTTTAATCTTTTTTATTTAACCATTGCTTCATAGTTGCTTCATAGTTGACTGATATTTGTGTAAACGTAGGCAACAATAAGCGGAGGGAACCTTTTAGTTCCTTGAAAATTAGTCCCTGAGACTAAAAGTTACAGATACTTTGGGTGGAAATGTGGATAAAATGAAAATAACCTGTAGTCAGTAAATTATGAGAGGAGAAAAGCAAATGCATGCATGGTAATGCTAAAAAGCTTAGTACGTGAGACAAAAAGAACCATAAGAAGAAGTTAAAAGTGGGGAAAAATTGGACACAGGAGGACAAGGAGGACACAGTGAAAACTGAAAAGTGATCCAAAAAAAAAAAAAAGAAAAGAAAAAAGAAAAAACTACAAGCCCATATGTCTGAAAGCTGCTGAACTTCAGCCAACCCTAAAAGATGTTAAAGTGGTAGAGAAACTGAGAGAAAGCCGTATTATTTCCAAAGTAAAATGACACACACAATATACTTTAACAGCTGGTTCCAGGTCGTATGGACCACTACTGATTTATATTGAGGAAGGAAGGCGTGCAGCAGATGTCGAGAGGTCTGTGTGTGTGCATGTGTGTGTGGTTGTGCCTTTGAGAACACACCCATGAGTCTGCAGGGTTGGAGTAGATGGGGTGTGAGTGAGACTGTGAGTGTGTGCATACATGGGTGTGTGTATTAATTGGTGGGCAGTTTGAGGCTTGGCCTGGCAGGAGTGATAAAACAGGGTCATTAAAATCCTGCATTTAAATCCCACACCCCTGGCTCTCCATAAACTTGCCATTACTAATTAAGGCGTGACTTTCTTCTCTTCTTTCTCTCACTCCTTCCTCCTCTCAATCACACTGTTTAATGGCCAGCGCTTTCCCTCATCCCGTCACGTGGCAAGCGAGAGACGTTTTCCATTAGGCCAGTGGAAAGGTCCTGTGTTTCACTGACCAAGTTCCAGATGACATTTAAGAAACTTAATGAAACCACCGCTCACCCAGTCTTCTTTCATCCTGTGTAATCCATTTAAAAAACAGTCATCACTCTAAAGAGAGTTTATTTCAAGTTAATTGAAGAAAAACACTGAGGTAGAGCATAGTAATGGAAAGGTTCAGTCAGAGTGCAGATTTAGTAACTTCCCAACACATCCTACACTCTTAGAAATTAAGGTTCCTAAATACTTCTTCCTGAAGGGATGAGGTTCTGAAGAACCCTTTTTTTGAAAACATGGTCCGTCAAGGGTTCCTTGCAAGACTAATGGTTCCATGAAGAAACCTTTTCACCCAATGAACCCTTTTTGAAAGAAAGAATTTGTCAAGCATTGTTGATGCATGAAGCATGAATGTTAAAAAATATTTTCTCAATGTAAATGTAACAGTAACATAGACTGTTAAAATGATGGATGACCAAAATATACACTCTTTCTCTGTAGAGTACAATATGGTTCTACATAGAAGACAAAAGTTGGTGAGATGAAAAGATGAAATCCTTCTAAAATATATATTTAGATTTGCTTGGATGGGTTCTAGATTAAACCTGTGGAATATAAACAAATTTTTGGAAGAACACCCTGAGTGGGCTCCAAATGAAACCAGTGGAATATAAAAGGGTTCTCGGTAGAATACGCTGGGTGGGTTCTTGTTGGCACCCTTAGAAGGTGGAAAGGTTCTGGACAGAACCCCCGGATGGTTAAAGGAATATCCCTTTATGTTGGGCTCTAGGAGACCCCCCTGAAAGGGTTTCAAGTGGTACCTTTCTAAAAGGTCGACCGAGAACCAAAATAGGGTTCTTCCATGGGGACAAGTTAAAGAACCCTATATGGTTCTAGTTATCACTCTTATTTCTAAGAGTGTAACAACTCAACAATCTGCTCCTTCATCGGCCTAAAGTCGTTTCCATCCCCCTTGGAAAGGCTCAGTGTATTCCTAACCTGTCTCTTCCTGTCTACAATGCTGTTTATGTTCTGCCTTCCTGCAGCCATTCTCCTTAATTCCTTCACACGATGGAAAAGAGAGGGGCCAACACACGCAGAGAATACAAGGGTTCTCTTTCTCATGTTCTTGCCAAAAGGTAACTTTCAGACTGCGCCTGTGTGCTATCTGATATTTACTTGCTCTTGTTTATTCATTACAAGTGCAGCTAAACAAATACATTCCCAGAGGAACAGCCCACCTTTGACCATGCAATCACAGCCTGGCACAGAACACAGAAGAAAGAGCTTGTGAATCCACGCTATCTGCTCTTTAACAAATGAGCGCCTGGGTTTCTGCAGATTTATGTGAGCCCTGGGCTTATGCTGTTGTGGGCTGGTCACGGTAAATCTGCTATTTTTGTCAAGGTGTGAAATGTATTCCGCTGTTAAATCACACACAGGGGCCTTACTAAGACAGCATAGCATACACACACATACACACATTCCCGCACACAGGCTTGATTTGCTGCATGACTTTTATACGCTTCATTAAATTGTTTCTACTAGTACAAACCCACTTTGATGGCCTCATGAGTAGTTGGCTGAGGGGAGGAGGGAGGAGACAGAGAGGGAGAGAGAGAAAGATGGATTTCCACATGACCTTGATTCACTAGTAGACATAATCACACGAACAGTTTTCTCAGGATGACTCGGAAAGTCTGCGAGGAAGTTGATGATTTGAATGAGAGAGCCCACGAGGTAGAGAGAACAGAAATACTTTATATAAAACACCCCAGTGCAAAGTCTGTGTATATCCGTCTTCACACGGCCCCATTTTGTTCTTTTACTCTTTATTCTGTCTCCTCTACTTCTTTTTGGACCATTCAGTTTTTGACTTTAGATCTGATTAAGAGACCAAGACCATTAGTTGAAGGCTGTAAATATTAATTGCTGGTGTAAAAGATGTGCAGTTTTCTATGTAAATTTTTTTTTTACCAGTTTCCCCAATTTTCTTGCTTTTCAGAAAGACCAATTCCACATGTGATGGCCAACACTAGCGTCCACTGTCAAAAGAAACAGGTCTGTACTCTTGAAGATAATTTGATACAGGTACCAGTATTAGTCCAATATTACTAATATTGGACTTCCATTCATCAGATCATCAGAGATATGACTCAAAATGAATGATGTTGTTGCACGCTGCCTGCTTGATGAGTAAATAGGTTGTTTGCTAACACTTTTGTCATTTTTAAAAGGTACTGTATACGGCATTTACCCTAGAGGTCGCTGGAGAGCACCAGCATCTCAGACCAAAACAAACACATGCTTCATTTAGTCAATAAAGTTAGGAGGAAAAAAGTGTCAACTGAACGCACACTGTTCACAAAATTCAGATCATACTGTCAAACTGAGCAAATATGGATCAAGATTATGTTACCACAATGTCTATTTCAGGCTTAAAATGTTTTCAGAAACACATTTTAGTGTATGTTTTGTTGTAAAACAAGAAAGATTGTTACAGGGCAGCTGCCATTTTTTGCTTTTTTGTCTGGAAGGGAACCCCAGACGTGCGAAAAGATCTTGCAAGAGTGATCACTTTAAACCAAACTATGATTTTCCCTGCCCTAACCAAGTGTTTTATGTCCCTAAAACTACTCAGATCTTAAACAAAGCCTTGTCAGATTTTAAAATGTAGTTGGTTTGCACAGTGTGCACGATGAACAAACAACTTGTATAAATTAAGCAAATCTAGGATTCCCTTCTAGACGCAACCTTTTCCAACAGAGACTCTGTGAGGACAACTGAGGTCAAACTGACAAACTAAGCAGTGTTGATCAGGAATGGCTCAATATTATGTTATTGTATCACATATTTCTCACCTAAAATGTTTTCAGGAAGATGTTTTAGTGACCTGTTTAGCTATAAGATGATAATATTACCAGGTTACACAAAACGGACACAGAGAAGACCGAGAGGAACTGGCATGCATGAACGTGCACACGTGGCTGTCCTGGCTAAACAGAGAGGACTGAATAACAACAAATACAAAGGGAGTCTCTGCTCGGGAAGGCATTACTCCACAATGTCTTACATTGTAAATAGTTGTTTGCTGACATCTAATCAGGCTGAATGTTGTATTTAGCACCTTTAAGGTGCATTTAAGGGTTGTTGGTTGTCTCTAAGTGGTCACAAAATCAATAAACGCAGCTTCAAGGCTTACTCAACACCAAAATAACCATGGTTTATAAAACTCTGAGACAATTTTCATTCATTTTTAAAAAATGTTATCCTCTGTCTCGACCAATGTGAGATAAACATTTGAATGACACTGTTCAAATTACTATGAGTTTTGTAATTCTACAAGACCCCACTGAAATGACTAAAGAGGGCGCGTTTTTGGTTTGTACACGGCTTAACAACGGCAAAGGTTCACACACAATCCAGCCCCAGGACCCCACCCTCCACTGCTACCGGATTAACAGTGTATCATCTCTGCTGTGATTGCATTATATCTCACCAACTCAGTCTGTTTGTCCTATCCAGAGGCCCTCCAAATAAAGGAGAAGGTATTTGTTTGCCACTGGGATGTGGCTGTCACAGGCTGTAATTTATTAGTCACACTTGCACATCATCAGCAGAATATTCATAACACACCCACATCAACGGCCCACAACATCCCACAGCAACGCTTCAGTGCTAGGGAGATGTGCCACTAACAGGACATGTCACACAGCCAGTGTGAAAACACTGCCATAGGTAGTTACCAGCTTATAATGCCAATTTACCATTACCACATTAGACCGGAGGCCCAAGTGTCAGTATGGCATGGTTGAAAAGTGGATGCATGCCTCCCTCACACACACACACACGCACAGAATCCTCCGCCTACATCTCATCATGTTCATGTGTGATCCTCCCAGCCGCCACCACAGAACTATCACAGTTCAGCATGGTGCTCCTCAAATCACTTTGTCAACCCCTCGCATCCAGAGGCAGCCCATCTGAACTGAACAACACTGAGCAGACCGAAGGCTTGAGATGCCTGAGAGTACAGCAGGGCTGAAAACTGTAGCCTAAGGTTAGGGAGTGGTGAGGTGATGGATGGTTTGTGGAAGTAAAGAAAACAAAAATCTGACAGGGCAGTTAAGTATATAAAGACCCAGGAAGAAACTAACAAGAATAAGAAATAGGAAGACAGACATATAGGTAGAAGAAAGTAGCCAGAGGCACTCAGGCGGAGTTTGCAAGGGGATGAAGACAAACTGAGAAGAAAAGTAAAAAATCATTAACCTTGAGGGGGAAGAAATGACACCGAAGTTTTGTGAAAGAAGAGAGCTGTACTGCTGCTGCTCTGCTGATGATGATGGTCACCATGATGACGATAACCCGGGGCTTGTTAAGAGATTCATTCCATACACACACCAGTGATCTCTTTTTATCTGCCCTCCCACTCAAAGTACAGGCTCGCACGAGGCGTGTGGGCTCTCGTTTGAAACTTCATCTCGAAATTAAGCCCCACTCATCTCTGAGCTTTGCCTGAGGTGCAGAACACCACCATGGAGAGAGAAAGAGCTGCAGAGGAGAGTCGGAGCGAGCGTGCAGGGGGGAGAAGAGAAAGTTAAAGAAGTGGAAGTACAGAACAAAGATACAGAGAGAGGAAAAACCAAAGAGAGGAACTATGGGAGAGGAGGAGGAGGAGAAGAAGGAGGAGGAGGAGAGCAATGGCAGATGGAGGAATGGAAAGAGCATAGGTGAGAGACTTTAAATAAGTTGATGCTCTAAAGTGCTTGGTAGGGAAAGCCAGCGGGACAAGAAGGAGGGCATTTACTACATGTAGTTGTGATCAGAAGAGGCCTTACATTTCTCATCTGCTCCATCACCACTCTGACACTGTTAAAGGGATAGTTCAAATTATTTGTTGTGGGGCTGTATGAAGTCAGTGTATCACCTGCAGTAGATGGAAGTCGGCAGGCCCCCAGTTAGGAGAGGCAGAGAGGAGTCCCGGTATTGGAAGCAAAGCAATGAACTGCTGTGGACAGGGTCAGCAGCAAAATGGATTTTAGCCACAAAATATCCACAGTAGTTTAAGTGTACACTATTTTTTGAATATTTTCAGCATTTTACTTTGCCATCAGATGGCCTTTTCTGACGGGAAACTGCTGTTATACAAGACAAATGTCACTCTCTCCAAACCAATCAGACCACTTTGACAGAATCACCTGTCAGTTAGATAGCGTCATTGTGTGACTCAAGTGGTTTAAAAGAACAGTTCAGATTTTCAGAAGTCACACAATAACAAAAATAGACGAATCAATCAGGGCAGAGGTAGACCATCA